>JAOTRA010000001.1:6489889-6504269 GCA_026260255.1 Pseudolaguvia tuberculata | reverse complement strand
ACACACACACACACACACACACACACACACACACACACACACACACACACACACACACACACACACACACAAACACCTAAAAGTGAAGCGCAGAATGGAATGTTCTTCACACCGCGTGCAAGGTGTAAACGGTGCGGACTGAGCAACAGGGCGCGCGCGTTTCTTAACGGGCACCGCGCGGCCATGCGCCTCCGCCGCGCTCCGGGAAACTGACTCAGACTCCGAGCTCTTTTTCATGGCGATTGGTGGTTTGAGGCGCGCGCTCACTTCGCTTTTTTCCTGATTACTTTTTTTCAAAATGTGTTTAAGTGAATCTGCGCCGAGGGAAAAGCGCGAGCGCAGCTCCATGCGTGAGGCCAGTGAGCTCTTCCTGAAGCACACGACCTTTCACGGGCTCAGGCACGTCTTTTTCGGAGGCTCGTATCCGCGCCGTGCTGCTTGGTTTATTGCGTTCATCGCCTCGCTCGTGTTGTTGGTGGCGTGGTCCTCCAACCGGGTGCGCTATCTACTGTCGTCTCCCGTGCACACGAAAGCGCACGTGGTGTACGCCACACGCCTGGTCTTCCCTGCGGTGACCATATGCAACCGGAACCTGCTTCTGCCCCGGCGCATGAGCAAATCAGACATCTTTAGCGCGGGACTCTGGCTCGGACTACTGGGAAAAAACCGGCAAGTGTCGGCGGGCGCAGCGGAGGCTATAGGCGCGCGTGGGGATTCGTCCACACCGTTCCGCGCGCTGGATTTTAGTCGCTTTCTGCCTCCGCCACGTGAGGCGCAGCCCTCCATGAGGCAGCTGCTGGATAGACTCGGGCATCAGCTGGAGGAAATGCTGCTCTACTGCCGCTTTCAAGGCGAACGTTGCGGCCCGCGCAACTTCAGCACCGTAAGAGTGTGTGCGTGCGTGTGTGTGCGTGTGTGTGTGTGTGTGCGTGTGTGCGGTATTTTTAACCCTGTTTTCGACTTAAGTTTTCGGACAGATACATATTGAAACCCTACAGTAACACTATGACATATTAAATCACGTGCTTATACCAAACATTCATTCATTCATTCATTCATTCATTCATCTTCTTACTTGCTTATGAGTTTGGTGGCCCCTGCTAGTATACACTAAACTATATTATTTTATAAATTACACTCTGCTATTCTACTGACTGCTATACTATACTATACTATCTTGTTACTCCAACACCTTATCCACTAAGCCACTTCCCCTATATACTTATACTATAATACATTAGTATAGTACAGTATGATATATACTCTACCATAATACAGTCTAAAATACGAACTAATAAATAAATACTAAATAATAGTAAAATACACTATACTATAAGATAGCCTATTATACTATGTACTATATGGTATATACTATCTTATACTGTATACTTTTCTTTATGCTTTATGTACTCCACTCTATACTATAACATGTGATTCAATAGTCTTTACTATACACGATACTAAACTATACTATACAACATACATTCCCAAGCCAGGAATGTTTCTGTTAGGAGTTTGCATGTTCTCACACTTGCATGGGTTTTCTCCAGGTACTCCGGTTTGCTCCCACAACACCACAACACATGTACTAGGTTGATTGGTGATTGGTGATTCTAAATTGTCCATAGGTGTGTGTGTGTGTGTGTGTGTGTGTGTGTGTGTGTGTGTGTGTGTGTGCGTGTGTGCGTGTGTGCGTGTGTGCGTGTGCGCGTGTGCGTGTGTGCGTGTGTGTGTGTGTGGTTGTTTATCTATGTGAGGCCCTGCCATGGACTGACAACCTGCCTCTAGCCCTATGAGAGCTCCAGCAAACCCCCGTGACCCCGAATTAGGGAACAAGCGGATAAGAAGATGAATTAATGTATTCATTAATGAAATGTATTAAATTTAAATGATTCATTGAAAAAAGGTTTCTTTTAGAAACCAGTAGTTGGGGTGAAAGAAGCAGATGTAGAGGACAGGATAGTGTTGAGAAGAGCAATCCGCTGTGGCGATCCCTAACAAGAGCAGCCGAAAAAAAGAAGAAGAAGAAGAAGAAGAAGAAGAAGAAGAAGAAGAAGAAGATGTAAATTAACAGTAATGTGTTTTAAAGCTACGTTAATGAAGCTGTTACTTATGTCAGCACATATTGTTAACCAGTAACCTGTTAATCTGTCTTCAAGAGATGATTGAAAACCCAACAGGTTTTTTTCTGTAGGTTGTTGATTTGTTATCTAAGATACCAGTATTGTGCTGTTCAATAATGCGAATTAAAGCACTTTTCGACGTCCCTATGGACAAGGACAAGATTGTCTGCTAAACATTGTAAATGCAAATGTAAAAGTTTGTTGACATACATTTTGCCCCGCACCGGTCTGGGGTTTCTAATGCTTCACTGCTATTTTCATTACCTTTTTATTAATGGAAATGTTTTGGCGCTCAGCATGAATTATATTTTCCCGTTTTTCCCACCTCAAACCTCCATCTCCTGCTCCCACTCGCACGCATCGTGATCCTCATTTTTCATTCAGCGTCATTCAATTATTGAATAATTCCAAAATGCAAAGCTTTTTACAAAGTTGAGACGAAGTCACCTGCCTTGTGAGTCGCTGGAGTCTCGATGGGGCTTTTACGTAGATTGACTCATTGAAATTGCCTCTACTTCGCATTGTCACTGCTGAGATTGTAGCTCAGTCGAGGTTGAAGGAGGAATCATAATTAACTTTACTGGAGCCCCATGCCTGACGCATCCTCTCAATGTTCCACTTCCTTTTACTTAATTCCATCAGAAAAATATCTTAAAGTTTTAATCATAGTCTTAACAGACAAAAATAAAATTACATTTATGTCCAGTTATGTTGATGCAAAACCACATAAAACAGAGGGGGAAGTAATGAAAACGGTGAAAAACATGGTTGATTTATGATATGAAACCTAAATTAGTTGTTTTCGAACCTGGTATATGTTGGTTTTGTGGACTGTTATCCAGAACGTATATATATAAACTTTCCTGTTTGGTTCGTTGTTCCCATTGTGAGGAACATTGTGTTTGCTGTGGTTTTCTGTTATAGATGTGTAACTATACTGTGGTAACATTGGTTTGTTATCTTACTCCTTTAGTTTTATTACCAAATGTTTACCGGGTGCATATCTAAAAATCAACTGTCCCAGCCTAGCAGCTTATTATGCTAATTAAT
Organism: Pseudolaguvia tuberculata; assembly: GCA_026260255.1. Classification (NCBI taxonomy): domain Eukaryota; kingdom Metazoa; phylum Chordata; class Actinopteri; order Siluriformes; family Sisoridae; genus Pseudolaguvia; species Pseudolaguvia tuberculata. Next base: position 6,501,096 of record JAOTRA010000001.1, on the reverse strand, counting down.
GGAATGTTGCATAAAGAAGTGCAATGTTTATTATATTATTATATGTACTGTATTGCCAAATGCTTGTGGTCACCGGACAATCAGATCCATATGTATGTTTTCATTATATTATTCTTTTACTGGAACTAAGAGACTCTGGACACTGTTCCAGCATGACTGTGGACACTGTTCCAGCATGACAATGACCCTGAGCACAAACTCCTGACCTCCATTATCACATGCCCACACAACCCACAAATTTCTTTTCTTACCACCAATGAACACCTTTGGGACGAACTGCAATAGTGACTGCACCCCAGACATTAGTGTCTTATCTGACATTAGTGTCTGATCTGACTAACACTGTTAGAGCTAGACACTGTTGTTATTTTTTGGGACCTGGCAATTATGTGGAAAACCAACTTGAACATTGCTACAGGCCAAGATCATTACACCTCATGTAACAATTGACCCAATCCTGATCTTTTCCTCCCATGTGGAAAATAGAATAAGTGAGAAGTTGTAGCAGTGGTTAAGATGATAGCATTGGTTAAGGGGTTGGGCTGCTAATTGGAGGATTGGGGTTTGATTCCCAGAACCATCAGAATCTGCCACTGCTGAACAACCGAGAAAAGTCCTAAATTTACATTTATAGAAGTTTAGAGACGCCTTTATCTACAGGTTTACATTGTTGTCTTTGTTCTACAACTGAGCTAATGAGGATTAAGCGGATTCAGGGGCTCAGCAGTGGTAGCTTGGTGATGCTGGGAACTGAACCCATAATCTTAGTAGTCCAAGTTGGTTCAAATGATGTGTATATATATATATATATATAATCCACATTCGTGTAAGAGAAACTCACCTGAATTCCAATATCTTTGGAAATAAATCGAATATATGTATGTATGTATGTATGTATGTCCTTTGGCTGCTCCCGTTAGGGGTCGTCACAGCAGATCATTGTGACATTCGATTTGGAAATAAATCAGATATGAATCAGATATGAATCAGATATGAAATAAATCGGATATGAATCAGATATGAAATAAATCAGATATGAATCAGATATGAATCAGATATGAAATAAATCGGATATGAATCAGATATGAAATAAATCGGATATGAATCAGATATGTAAGCAGGATTTAGAGAACATTGTGTCTTTATCTATCGTGTCCATTGAATATCAGTTCACTTTTATCTCTTTTTCTATTAGTCTGTCTATCTTGGGTTGTTTTGCTGTGTATAGTATAAATACAGAGATTGGATGCATGTCGGTTTTAAAAGATGATGTAATCAGAACAAGTCCAAAAAGTCCAAATGAGATCTACGGTGTAAAATGTGGCCCTCTTTTAACTTTATGAACACGATTCACGATAAAGCTAGTTTTACTAAAAAATTACTTCCATGTTCACCCCCAGAAAAGATTGTATCAATTTTTTATATAAATCTTTGCAAATATATTTCTAATAATGCGCTACAGTGACCAAGTTTCACAAGAAATGCAGCTAAAACATAAACCGTGTATGATTGTTATGTTGTCTTTTCTATGTACGACCTGCTCAATATTATTGCCATAGAGGACCCAGACACAGAGATAATGAAAAGACCCAACGGGTCACCTTATTTACGAGTGCGTAAGACAGGCGGGAAGCAGTAAATTTATTATTTAGCAACGTCTAAAATAATGAGCTGTTACACAGACTATAGGTCAGTACGGCTGTCAGGCAATTCTGAATAACGGCAGATAGTTCGGCTTAGACGTACGTACAATTTAGAGCATTAAATAGATTGAACAGTGTCTTAATCCTATTACGTAGCCTTTTCATGCCACAATATGAAGCTTCTTTGCTGTCCTTGAGCTGTGATTTACTGTCCCTCTACAGCAAACAGGCTACCCCGGCTAAGTAGTAGGAAGTAGGAAGTAGTAACGCATTGTGTGAAAGTTCTCTATTAAAAAGCAGTATGACACATAGTCCACAGGGTTCTTAAAAGAACCAGGGTCCTGTAAAAGGCTATTAGAAAAAAGCTAATATCTAAAATAGCAGAATAATTGGTACGGCAGACTCTGTATTGATTTTAAAGGATGAAATGTGCATCCCAAACTTTTTTCTGCCATCGTGAATAAGATCACTGATGAGCTTCATCTCTCTTGGCCTAAAGGGTGATATAAACTTATTGTTATAATTCACATAACTGTATTTATCACCGTCTTAATTCCATTTCATAGAGGAAGACATGGTCCCTAGGCATATGGGCAGAGGCTGTATCACTTTTGCTGGCAAGCTACACCTGAGTTTAATGCCCACGCTGCAGTTTAGTGCCACTACTGCTCGTTTATTACTATTATATTCTACCCTTGAGACTGAAGTGGGTGCACAGAAGTTAAAAAAAAGGACAGAAAAACAGCATTAAGTAGTGAATCTTGGGTATTTACCTAAACAGGAGACGATATACCGGGTTAAAAGTTTGTGCACACCATATCACCCTAAGGCAGTTGTGCTCAACAGAGATGGTGAGGGGCAAATCATTTCATAGAGAAGTCAGGGATTTGTTTTGGTAAATTTCTAATGTGCAGAAATCTCTTGTTTTCTTTTCTTATATTTCGCTTTCGCTCTCTGCCTTTGGTTTGGTGGACTGATGAGTGAACATCATTTAGTGGTCTGACGCAACAGACTTAATCAATGAATTAGCTATTTAATAATTAAAATCCGATGTATATTGGGAAATATACTATATCGCCAAATGTTTTCCACGATTTACACTCTATTTTGCTAACGGATTAAGGTACAATATGCTATTAAGATCTACAATTTTTGCTTGAATGTGAGATGTCGCTTCATTCAGCTCCAACAGTATTAGTAACAGACACTAACATCAGGTCAGGAGGTCTGGAGTGTGTGATGTCTGGTGTCCAAGATTATCCCCAAGGTGTTAAGTTTATTTCACTCTAATAATATCACCCAGCATGTGATAATGGAAGTCAGGGGTTTTGTGCTCAGGGTCATTGTCATGCTGGAACAGTGTTGGAGTCTCTTAGTTCCAGTGAAGGAATAATGTAACGCTACAACCTACAAATAAATTCTAGACCAACTGTGGGCTTCCAGACTTGTAGTAAAAGTTTGAAGAGGAACCATATATGGATTTGATAGTCAGGTGAGCAAAAACATTGGCAATATATGTTTTGTTGTAATATATTTAACAAGCCGTAAAGCTTTCAGAGTGAGGTCAAACTAGATAACTACGAGAGCCCTGCAGCTGCCGCTGATGATTTAAGGCATATCTGTTCAGCAGGCAAGAATATTGAAACTGTTTGAGGGAAATGCAAGGCAAACATGTTAATATTTCCAACTGGGAAAATAATACACATATCATTGTCCTGCTTAATTAGATTGTTACTAGACACCAGTCACTAAAGCTCAGAGATGATCAAGAGATATGTAAAATATGAGGACAGGTAACAGGGAGAAGTGATGGCTTAGAAAGACCGGGGTTCGATTTCCACCTCTGCCAAGCAACCACTGTGGACCCTTAAGCAAGGCCCTCAGGCCCCAACTGCTCAGTCATACAAAAAGAGATCAAATGTAAGTCGCTCTTGATAAGAGCGTCTGCCAAATGCTGCAACTGTAACTGTAACAGCATCTACTCTCCACAAACAAATATTTCTTTTTACTTCTTGGGATTATCCAACTCATCTGCATCATGGACGCCACTATCAGAAACATCCGCCACTCCCAGTACTCGGACTGCCAAAAGACATATGGCCATCGATTTCTTAGTGACTAAACCGTCACTGAGAACAACAGGGTCCCTTTAGCTATCTTTGTTCCCTTTATCGATCTCCTCCAAACTGTCTCGCTCCCCTCCAAGATAAAGGAATAAAAAGAACATTGCGTATTTTTAAGACTAGAGCAGAAACTTCACAAGGAAGGTTGCAAAAAAAAAAAAAAAAACCACAAGCAATTGAAGATAGACTGTGGACAAAGAGATAATGTTTTGGCACAGCTGAAGTGTGGAATGGTAAAACCCCCGGTGGTACCTAATCAGTGAAAGTAAAAATGTTATAGCTCTATAAAGCAGGAGGCTTTTAAATCTGTCTTGAGAGCACGTACAACAGCCCCCCCCAAAAAACTCCACTTTTATTGTATTTGTTTGTTTTTTTTAACCGACCTGCAGAGAAGATAATATTTTATCGTCCCTAAAAGCAGAGGAATGAAATGATGTCAGTGTCAGTCAGTGATGCGACTGATGCAACAGATGGACAGAAAACCCCAATAATTCTCATTTATTTTTAAAATCCTTTGCCAGGCTGGATTATTTGTTTTTCTTTCTGTTATGTTTTTTATGAGGTTTTTTAATGTATAGAATGCAGGATCAAATTCCTTTAAATGGATGCAATATAATAAGCAAGCAAATTAAATAACAGAGCAAGTGCAGGATAAAAAAAGAGATAAAGAAGAAAAAAACAAGCACAAGACATCCCAGCCTGAAAATGATATCATAAACCAATAGCAGTAATTAATTATAGATATAACGTAATTAGCATTCAGAGTCTTTGGTAGCCTGTTTGCTTAACCCTGTCTATTAGTACTGTTTGGGTAATTGTAGATCAGTGTTGGACGGCTGGACAAACGATAGTGGGTTTAATTCCCACCACCAACAAGCTGCTCCTATTGAGCAGTTTGGCAAGGCCCTTAACCCCTGTGCTGGTGAGCTGGAGAAATAGAATGAATGTCAGTCGATCTGGCTAAAGATGCCTGCCAAATGCCATAAAATGTCAGGCTCTTACTGCCATCCTGTGAGTCCAGAGTTTGCATGTGCATCATGGGTTTTATGTGGGTGCACCAGTTTCCTCCCTTAGGTTGCAGACATGCTTGGTTGGCTGACTGAAATTGTTATTAGTAGGGGTTTGTGCCCTGGCAGTTAACCCTGCAGAGAATAAACAGTTCTTAAAAAACAAATGGATTCATTGGTGGCTGATTTGGTTGCCATGTTTTGCGTTAAACACACAAAACTGAGAAGATTTGTTGATAAACTGTTGGAATGGTGACGTGAATTTGGTGACATTTTCGATTGTCAGAACTGGGGGGCGTTGCCCTGCCAGGTCATCAGAAGGGGCAACAGCAAGGCCTTTTCTTGGTAATGTTGTAGACCATGTGCTCATAGTTTTGTCTGTCTTATCATATGAGTCTCCCTGTCCTGTCATTGGTTAAATGTCCCCACATTACTGTTAGGTGTTTCTTGCTTAGTTGCCCTCCTCTCACACCTCATTCATTCATGAAGATGAATGGATGAATGAAACTACAGTAAGAAGTCCAAATACAGTTCCAAGTAGTAGTGCAGTGGTTAAGGTGTTGGACCACTAACTTGAAGACTGGGTTTCATTTCCCTGCACCACCATTGCTAAACTAATGAGCAAGGTTCTTAACCTATATTTGCTTAGTTCTCTGGATAAAATGCTGCAAATGCAAAAAAAACCCTGACAATGTCCTTGTGCACAAAGCCTGTGAGATTCATCAAGACATTGTGTGATATAGAAGGTGGGGATGGACTTAACCATAGACCGCACCTCAGACCTATCTCTGATCTCACTAAGACTATTCATTCATTCATCTTCTTACCCGCTTATTCCAGTATCCAGGGTCACAGGGGTCTGCTGCGCCTATCCCAGGACACATAGGGCGAAAGGCAGAGGGTCGCCAGTCCATCTCAGGGCAACACATAGACAAACAACCATTCACACACATGCATGTTTTCGGACTGTGGGAGGAAACCGGAACACCCAGAGGTAACCCATGCAAGCGCGGGGAGAACATGCAAACTCCGCACAGAAAGATCCCGGCCGGGATTCGAATCCAGGACCTTCTTGTTGTGAGGCGACTGTGCTATCCACTACGCCATCGTGCCGCCCACTAAGACTATTGTTGTCATATAAAGAAATATTAAATCTAGTTTTTAAAAAAAACCTTGTAAATGAATGTTTTTATAAAGCTCATGTTTCAGGTTGTTCCAGGTGTTATTTACTAATATTCTGTTTTCGTTTCTGTTTTTCTTCAGATCTTTACTCGTTACGGTAAATGCTACACTTTCAACTCTGGTCAGGATGGACAGCCACTCCGTATCACCACGAAAGGGGGCATGGGCAACGGCCTGGAACTAATGTTGGATATTCAACAAGACGAGTACCTACCAGTGTGGGGAGAGACAGGTAAAACAGGCAATCACACACAACTCCGACCCACTGACTCGCATTAGCTCATTGCAGGGCAACAAATGCGACTAGGATATTAAAGATCAAGTGATCTAGCAGGGCAGAGAAGAGCTGATAATTAATATGATAAACAATAACAAGTAAACACATGACTACAATGTACTGCCAAACGTTTTGGAGGGCTATCCAATAATAACCCAGCATGTGATAATGGAGGTCAGGGGTTTTATGCTCAGGGTCATTGTCATGCTGGAACAGTGTTGGAGTCTCTTAGTTCCAGTGATGGAATAATGTAATGCTACAACATACAACAAACATTCTAGACCAACTGTGGGCTTCTAGATTTGTAGCAACAGTTTTGAGAGGAACTGATGGTCAGGTGACCACAAAATTGCAATAACTAACAAATAGGTAAGAGGCATCTCATTGGATAATTACTGCATGGATGATTATGTTTCATCTAACAAGTTTATTCATTTATTCATTCATCTTCTAACTCCCTTACTGTAACTCGATAATCCGGGATCACAGGGATCTGCTGGAGCCTATCCCAGCTCACATTGGGCAAAAGGCAGGGCCACACCCTGGACAGGTCGCCAGTAAGTAATTTTTTACAATAAATATCCTTTTTTTATTTTTCCCAGAGTATATTTATCCATTTATTTTCTGTCAGACCATAGATGCATTCCATCCCTCCATCTTCTCCTCAGTCGATTACCTTACAAAGCTCAAATATGATTATTGCCAGGAATCTAAATGCTGCCTTTTCTGAGTTCTGAGTCATGGTGACAAAGTCAGTATGGCAAATCTTCACACAGTGATGTCATCACTCTTTCTCTCTGTACTAAACTGGTGGCCGAATTTTGACTGGAAAATCAGGGGAAACAAGGGTTCAAGTCCAAACTGCTGTCAGGTCAGCCACTGTTGGATCCTTGAGCAAGACCCTTAACACTTTCTGCTCCTTATTGATAATCATATATGAATTCACACATGCAGACACTAAAACTGTCCAAACGAGGGGAATACTGAACCATACAGGAAGCAAGACAAGTTAATGACACATCGGATGACAGTTGAATGTGGGGCGTGTCCAAGTCTGTCTTCTACATCGTAGCTTAGTGTAGCTAAACTTAAGCTTCTATTGTTAATTGAAAAGAAAGCAGAACGATTGATAGGGAAGGACAGACTGACAGCTTAAATAGACAGTCAGCAACATGACGGTCTGTGTCTTTTCTTTATTTGCAGCACAGTTAGTAATATAATAAACGAAACAAATAAATAAATTAAAAGGCACCACCTGGATTTAACTATGAAAATAGGGCTCCTTACAGCAAGAAGGTCCCAGGTTCGTTTGCCAAGCAAGAGGGTTCTTAGTTTGCATGTTCTTCCCATACTCGCGTCCAATAACATGTACATTAGATCGATTGGTGATTCTTTATTGCCTATAGGTGGGGGTGGGAGGGGTGTTTGATGGAGACCTGTTCGAGGTATAAGTGGGGAATAAGTGGGTTAGAAGATGAATGAATAAATGAATGAATCTGTTACTTTCCTAATTTGGGGTAACTGGGGTCTGCTGGAGCCCATCCCATCTCTCTGAAGGGTGAAATGCAGTAATTTCACACAATTCTCATAATTTATCTAAATTTAGTTAAAAAAAAAACAACAACATTATTATTATATATCACAGTGGGGCAGCGTTGTGGCATAGTAGTTAGCAGGGTTGCCTTACAACAAAAAGGTCCAAGGTTCGATTCCCGGGCCGGGGATCTCGTGTGGAGTTTCCATGTTCTTCCCTCCGGATCCTTCGGTTTCCTGCCACATGCACATTAGGTTGATTAGTGATTCTAAATTGCAGTGTGTGTGGTTGTTTGTCTAAGTGTGGCCCTGCTATAGACTGGCGACCTGTCCAAGGTGTACTCCTGCTTCTCGTCCTATGTGCAGATTGTTTTGACATATATAGTATAAATGCAAATATCAGATATGGGTCAGTGTTAAAAGATGATATCATAATATATATGATGTAATCATATAAATCTGATATAGTCACAACATCAGAATTGGGCATTAGACCTGCAGTGTAAATGTTTTGGAAAGCGTTAATAGACTGTGGTTTGTGCAGAGGAGCATTGTCATTCTGAAATAGGTTCAGCTCTTTGTAATGGTTTGAATGTTTTGCATTCTCTCTCAATTATCATTGGATCATTACGCGATATGTGGTAATGATTTTACCACTTTACTTGTCAGTGATGCTTTGGATCTGCCACTGCATGGAGGCATGGTGTGTTCTGGTTGGTCTGATTCTGACTTAAACCCCAATGACGCTGAACTTATGTGAGGAACTGAAATCTTCTTCTCCATTCATTTTCTCCAGTTTGGGGTCACCACAACGGATCACTCTTCTCCACACTACCCTGTCCTGTACATCTGTCTCTTTCACCCCAACTACCTGCATGTCTTCCCTCACCACATCCATAAACCTCCTCCTTCTTTTTCTCCTGCTCGGCACCTACATCCTCAGCATTCTTCTACCAATTTACTGCATGTCCCTCCTCAGCATATGTCCAAACCATCTCAATTTACCCTCCCTCACCTTGCCTCCAAAACATCCTACATTCCCTCTAATAAACTAATTTCTAATCCTGTCCATCCTCGTCACCCCCAATGAAATGCCAAAGGCAAATAGCAACCGATGAGCAAATCTCCCACCGCCAGGCTGTGATATTCACTGGATATCAATAGCTGTAAGAATAAATCTGGGCTAGCATGTTCAAATGATGATGTGATGGTCAATGTGATGCTGCTATAATTTTTGTCCACATAGCGTATATTTATGTTAAAATACCTTTGGCTTAGCTAAAATATCGCTGTTTACACTCAGCAGATCACATTGCTGCATATAGAAGCTAAACGGGGTCTCTTACGCTGAAACCATGTTTCGGTTGTTTAAAGCCAATAGGACCACTGATTTGTATGCTAAACACTGGACTTGTTTCAAGACATCTTAAGCATTTGGTTATTCACCCTAATCCATGATCAATAATCTTTTAAATCCACTTTGTCAATTACTTCTGTACCTTACAGAGAACATCCTGGCCCATCTGGTGATATCTCATTTGTGATTGGTTGGGTGCTAGGAACTCGTTCTTACACTGGATCCAAAATAGCCCCCATTAGAACAAGCGCAGTAAATTCTTAAGTAAATATATAGCCGACTGTAAGAGGTGCTGAGAGCTTGGCAGATTCTCAGAGAAGCAATACGATACCTATAATTTAATCAAGGACGGCATAGACCTAATGTTCACTACAGCATTTTATCACCATCTTCTTGATGACCTTTTGGCAAAATGATTCAAAAGCGATAATTCTGGAAATTCTCACAGTTTCAACAGAGTAAGCACTGAAATTCTGGCTTTATTCCCAATAAAAGTGGCTCACAATCCCTGGTTCGATTCTCTGCACAAGTTTTTCTGTGAGAAGTTTGCATGTTCTAGACACATATGAATTTGACGGTCATGTGACTAATACATTTTGTTAATAACTAAGCAAATAGTTTGGAGCCTCTCATTGGATCATTACTGCATGGATGGTTATGTTTCAGCTAACAACTTTATTCATTCATTCATTCATTCACCTTCTAATTCACTAATATTATTCATTCACTTCTAATTCATCACTGTCTATTCACTAATTTGGAGTCACAGGGTCTGCTGCAACCTATCCCAGCGGACATAGGGCAAAAGACAGTGGTACACCCTGGACAGGTCGGAAGTCCATTGAAGGGCCACGCCTGGACAAACATCCACACACTCACTCACTCCTATGGGCAATCAACCTAATGTACATGTATTTGGACTGTGAGAAGGAAACTGGAGTACCTGGAGGAAACTCACAAAAGCTCAGAGAGAACGTGCAAAGACCGTTAACCACCGTGCCGCTCCACATGAAACACCAAGTTATGTAAACTTAACTTAAAACTATGTTTATAAAGATCGACTCACAACATGAAGGTTTTGGGTTCGATTACTGGTCAAGGGGGTCTCTCTCCCTGTGCTTGCATGGGTTTACTCCGGGTACTCCAGTTTGCTCCCACAGTCCAAAAACATGTACATTAGGTTGGTGATTCTAAATTGCCCATAATAGTGTGTGTGTGGTTGTTTGTCTAGGTGTGGCCCTGTGACTGGCGACTTGTACCGGGATAGGCAAACCCCTGTGAACCCAAATTAGGGAATAAGCGGGTTAAAGGATGAATGAATGAATGTTTTCATGTATTCCAGGCTACCGATTTTGGAAACAATTGTTAGAAATTTAGCGTATCAATTGAGTTAGTTTTGTTTTTTTCACATAAGAAGATGAATTAGCCAGACATGTCTTACGGGAAAAGATTCATAGTGTGATTTGTCTGTTGACTCATCAGCTAGAAACCAATTAAATATTTTCAGTGAAATGTGATATTTCCTCAGTCGCCCTCCTGCTTTATTGTTGGTTTGTTTAGTCAGACTGCCCCTTGTGGGGGAAATAAATTCTGCGCAAGCTGTTATGAGCAAACCGAAACAGGACGCTGGGATGAGACACATGCTACGTTTCCGTCACCTTCCCATATGATGAATCACGTCAGAAAAAAGGGGATAGAAACTGCAAATGTATGAACAAAATCCTTTGGAAAAAAATGTACGCTCACTTGAGGTGGCATGTTTTTTCCCCAGACATGTTTTAACAGAAAAAGTTCCATTATAGAGTATTGTATTCTCCCAGAGCGTTAGCATAGTGGTAGGAAGAAGGTCTGAGTTCGATTCTCGCTCTGCATGTTCTCCCTGAGCATGCGGGGTTTTTTACCATTTCTAACATTTCCATCCATTCATTCTTTTCATTCATTCCTCTATACTTGCTTATTCCCTAGAGTTTATTAAATGTCTATACCAGCTCTCAGAAGAGACAGCTCTCCAGTCCATTACAGGGCCACACACACACACACACACACACACACACACACACACACACACACACACACACACACACA
>JAOTRA010000001.1:6461997-6476457 GCA_026260255.1 Pseudolaguvia tuberculata | reverse complement strand
TGTGTGTGTGTGTGTGTGTGTGTGTGTGTGTGTGTGTGTGTGTGTGTGTGTGTGTGTGTGTGTGTGTGTTGCAGGAGAGAAAATGCTTGAAAAACAAAAGATCAAAGACCCCTTTCCAACAAAAATTCTTTATTAGTCCATAGCTGATCTTATTAGAAAACCTGATTGACATGTAAAGCAACCAATCCCAGATCCCATGAAAAAAACATTTACAGCATTTGGTAGATAACCTTATTTGGAACAATTTACATTCATTTCATTTAAACAGTTGTTCTATTGGAATGTAATCAAGGGCCTGCTCAGGAGCCCAACAGTGGCGCTTCGGAATCGAACCCTGATCTTCCAATGAGCAGTGCAACACCTTAATCACCGCACTACAAAAGCGGATGTGTGCAAACATTTTTAGGAAGTTTAGTGTAAATTTACTGTAACAGTTGTCACACACACACACACACACACTTACACAATCATACAGTTGATATGTGTGTGTATGTTCTGAGAATCACCAATCATGTAAAACTTATGGACAAGATGGTTCGTGGACATGCGTCTTTAAATAACTAGAATTATTTTAAAGCAGGTGGAGTTGTCCAAGTATGTGACCCCACTCTAAATCTTCAGGAAATTTGCTGAAGTCCATGCAGTTTTTTTAAATATGCACCAATCATTTGGTTGATGGTTCATGGATAGGATTGACAGAAAACAAGTACTAAATAACTGCATCGTATAACACCAGTTTTGTCATATCTACACTGACTGCCTGGGGGATTTAGTATGAATTCTTCCCTTAGTATTTGAATCACTAAACAGTCTGACCCTCATCCTATCTTGCATATTTACTGATTGGACTTGGCATAGTGATTAGCACGATCGCCTAACTACAAAAAGGTCCCCGATTTGATTCCCAGGCTGGGGATACTTCGGTTTCCTTACGCAGTCCAAACACATACATACATTAGGAGTATGTGTTTTTGTGTATATGTGTGTGTGTGGGGTGTAGGGGGGGTGTAGTTGTTTGTCCAGTCCAGGTTGTATCCCTGCCTATCGCTCTATATTAGTTGTGCTAAAGTCAAAGCTAAAATGTAGGAAAGATTGCGCATTTTCCGTAGCTGAAATTGTGATTGTGGAATGTTCTGCCCCTCTATCTATATTAGACCCTAACTTTTCCTTGTAAACCTATCTGGCTTTCGAACAATGATTCTCTCTTTCTTTTTTATGTATTGTCTAACCAGTGGTCAACCCATGGTTGTATTTTATAGTGCTATATAAATTCAATTGACACTGGCATTGAATATCAAATGAATTCTGTCTTTTTCTATTTATCCTTGCAGTTAACCTTCCTGCCCCCTCCATGGGGTGACTGCAGGACTGAGCCCATAGACTCTGACTTCTTTACCGGCTACAGCATCACAGCCTGCCGAATCGACTGCGAGACACGCTACTTGGTGGAGAATTGTAACTGTCGCATGGTGCACATGCCAGGTGAGGACCTTCCTTTCATTCAAAAAAAGCTAGGGCGGTGCGGTTTCATAGTGCTTTGTATGGTTATCTTAAAGCAATAAGGTCCCGGGTTTGATTTCCGAACAAGGGGAGTCTCTCTGTGTGGAGTTTAAATGTTCTCCCATACTTACGAGTATTCCGGTTTTCTCCCTCATTTCATTGCCCATAGGAGTGTGTGTGTGTGTGTGGTTGTTCGTCTATGTGTGGCCCTGCTATGGACTTGCTACCTGTTCAGAATGTACCCCTACCTTTCACCTTCTGTGCGCTGGGATAGTCTCCAGACCCCGCCGTGACCCCGAGTAGGGGAATAAGTGGATTAGAAGATGAACGAATGAATGAAGAAATGAAGAAAAAGCTTGATGTTGGAAGACTAAAACACAGTTGCGAGACTGGATTAAGAATAGACAGTGTAGAAGTTTTTTATTGTCAGTAAAGTCACAACAAACAAAAAAACCCTCTATTTTTTACTATTTGTAAAGGTGTTTACGCAAACCCATGTGACTATGTTTGTTCAATAGCCTACTACAGATGTTTTAACTCATTTACACACCGAACGAAAGAGATTTGTTGTAAGCAGTCCACCTATTCACCAAGCCACAATACCAGCTCAGTGGTGAAGCATGAAGGCTTATTCACTGTCTCACTCAGCCTTGACGATATTCTGGTTGCTATGACTACGTGTCAGCTGAGTTTAACTATAAAAGTTTTGGGGGGTTTTTTGTAGAGAAGTGAAGAGAATAGACATATCCCATAAGCCCCTGCAGCTGAAGAAGATAGCTTGTTTATGAGATGCATGACCTTGGCATCTAGGCCTTGTGTTATTTAACCTGCTGTTGGATGCAGGAAGATTGAGAACTTCTTCAGGGTAGATCTGTGGAGCGTTGAGAGAGAACTAGCTTTTCCACCAAACTTGTACCTGCCTGTTGTCTGTTCTTATGCAAGGAGAAACATTTCAAATAAAATGTATATATACAGTAATCCTTTTTGTGTATGCAGGTTACTGTACGAGAATGTTTTAAATATGTAATCCACTCGTACTCTTATTGGTCGATGTCACACCGGAAACCAATCACGCGCCTTTATGAAATGTACAGTATGTACAGTACTCTTAGTCAACTCATCTCTTTGGTTGACATGCAGGGATCCTTCTCTCTCGCGCATCAACATGAAACAACGCTCTTTTCCACAATGTGGCTGCTACTGACCCGCGAAGCACTGAAGCCGCAAAACATGAAGCGCGAAGTGGCGAGGCAACACTGTATATGTAATGTGCAGAGTTTGCCTGTTGTCCCTCACATATGGATACACATAGTGTATCTCGTCTGAGAAATAGAGCTCCAACTTTAGTCAGTATATTCCAGGAAATAAAAACGCCTATTAGCTTAAACCCACTCACTGCAAATTGCCTCGCTGTTTCTGAATTTTCATGGGATCATGATGAAAGCAGGTGCATTTAAAGCTGTTCCTGTGCCTCGTAAATAGCTCAGAGAATTCAGATAGCACCAAGCTTTCAGCTCTTGGACATACCGTGCTCTGGTTTATAATTTCTCAAGACCTTTCTAATTAAAGTATGATGTGTGAGTGGCAAAACATAATGAGCATTGAGAGCACCGATGGTCTAGGGTAATCTACTGTATCTTTGTATTGTTATTCTCTCTCTCTCTCTCTCTTTCTCTCTCTCTCTTTCTCTCACTTGCTTACATTTCTAGCAAATATGATAAAGCATTAATGAAATCAATTAAAAGATAAGATCAGATTTGAAGGTGAAGTCACGTTGTGATTGCCTATTTTCATAGCCAGAACGTCATGTTCTCTTTGATCTACTTTCATTTCTTGTTCTTCTTCTTTTTTCTCTTCTTCTTCTTCTTCGTCTTCTTTGTTTCTATCTATTTGATTGTTTGTTTCGCTTGATTTAGGTTTCTGTTTCCTGCTCACATTTTGAGGCATGGTGTTGTTTTTCATTTGTTATGTATCTTTCCAGGAGATGCTCCATACTGCACGCCGGAACAGTATAAAGAGTGTGCAGATCCAGCTTTGGGTGAGTAGAAGCATTGCAGATATATTTGGTGACATTTAAAATAATAATAAAAATGATAATATGGCAGAAACGATTAGGTTCCTGCGATGATCTTCAATCTTCAATCTTGAGACCTTTATCAGCGACCTTCTAAAGTATGTTCACTGATAGAATTCTGGGTCGACTCTTTTTAGTTTGAACATATTTTATTGAAATGTTAATTTTAATTTGGTTAATGATACCAGTAGGATTTGGTACTAGCTTCATGTCGGAATACAAAGAGCGATATTTGCTTCCAACCCTCGTAGCTCTGTTGTGCCTATGGCCTATGACAACACGGCTGATCCCTGCAGCTGTATTGAATTGTATCATATCTGGGGTGCTTATTAAAAGCATTGAGATCAGGAGATTGTAGGTCTAAGTACATGTCTGCTACTATGCAGAGTCCCACCAGGCTCAATTCTTGCACCGCTCTTGTTTAATCTGTATATGCTCCCACTAAGTCAAACAATGAGCACTGCCTATCACGGCTCTGCAGATGATACCCAGGTTTATTTTTCCTTATTTCTACATTCCTATTGACTCCCTCAGCAAATGCATTGATGAAATTAACAGTCCGATGTGCCAAAACCTTTCACCCATAACTTCTAGCGGTCAACAACCAAAAATCAAAAGTCAGGAATCTTGGTGTGATTCCGGTGTCACATTTTACTTTCGCTAGGCATGTCAAGGCAATAAATAAATCAGCATGGTATTACCTCAAAAACATTGCCAGAATTCAGGTTGGCCAATGATAATGACAGATGCAGCTCATACAGAACGCTGACACCAGGATTCAGATTAAAGCCAGAAAATCTGATGATATCCCACCGGTCCTGAGGTCCTTATACCAACTATCAGTTAGTACTGTTCCTTCATTATAAGTCATTCAATGACCTATAGGACCTGAATACATTGCAGATATGCTCACTGAATATAAACCAAGAAGAGATCAGATGTGCTATCAGATGAGATCAGTAGCCAACTATAAATCCAGACCATATAGGGGTGCGGTGTGGGTATAATTCCAGGGTTGGGTCCTTTCTATCCCCCTCCAATATTTCATCTCAATCTAACCTATATTTATCAATAACCTGCTTATAGTTAAGTTATTTAGGTTAAGACATTTTCCTCTGCTGTTAAAGTTACTTTTTCAGGGTATCTATTAGAACACTGTCACTAAGTATATAAGCTATTTGTGATTATTTTCTCAGTGGAAACTTCCTTTTTTTCAGTTGTTTAGTTGGTGTGTTACAGAAGCTGAGAAATCTTAATGCATTAAATGAATCATTACAATAATTAAGAATAAAATAACACAGAGCTATTGGCGTTTTTTTGTGCTGAGGTTGCAAGACCTTGTAATTATAATAAAGTAACTCAAAAAGCTAGCCCATTTCAGGACATTAAATTTTATAATGGCAGAGAGACAGAGGGAGGGATGTGCTGGCTTATTGGTTAAGGTGAGGGACTGATAACAGAAAGACCGGGTTTCGATTCTTACCACCGCCAAGTAACCACTGTGGGCTCTTGAGCAAGGCCCTTAACTCCCAATTTCTCAGTTGTACAAAAGAGATTCAATGTGAGTAGCTCTGGATAAGAGCGTCTGACAAATATTGAAATTTAATGGCGGGTGAAGAGACAGGAAATAAATGATTACTTCACTTATCTCTGATTGTTAGGAAGGTGGGGTAACGGTCAGGGATAGGGTTAGGGTCAAATCATGGAATCCGTGATATTGTTCCCTTTATAGGGAAAGAATGAATAATAAATTCAAATTTTATTTGTGGGGTGCCGTGGTGGCATAGCGGTTGTGTGGGTTTCTTCCGGGTACTCCGGTTTCCTCCCACAGTTCAAAAATATGTACATTAGGCTGATTGTTGATTCTATATTGCCCATAGGAGTGAATGTGCGTGAGTGGAATGGCAACCTGTCCAGGGTGTATTCCCGAATTAGGAAATAAGCAGGTTGGCAGATGAATGAATGAATGAATGAATTAATTAATTAATTAATTAATTAATTAATTAATTTTACTTGTCACATCCATGAATATACGCCGTACAACACATAGTGAAAAGGTTGGGGGTCAAAGCGCAAGGGCAGCTATGATGGAGCAGGAAGTGTTAAAGTTAGCTTCATGATTTGGTTTCCTAAATATTTGTGTACATAAGAAGAAACTTTAGATTATTGGTAGCCTCTTTTAAAAAATATTAATTATCATATTAATAATAGCCAATATTGCAGACAAAAAAGGAGTTTTGGCTGAATGATGTATCGTATCCATGTATCCATGGTATTTTATTTCATTTAAAAACAGTTTCTATTATTACTATATGGGATGTAGAGCGTGGAGAATTGTGTGTAAGAATGAAAAAGAGAAAAAGAGAGAGAGAGAGAATGAAAGCAAAATTAGCCCATTTAAGCTTTCTCTCTCTCTCTCTCTCTCTCTCTCTCTCTCAGCACAACCACTCGTTATGGATAGCTGAGCCCGAGGCAGTGATAGGACGAAATTTATGATTCCTCTACTCAGCCCTTTCCTCTGTTCTTGCTCCATCCACATTACATTACATTATCTACATCACATGTACACTCTTTCTTTTCTCTCTCTCTCTCACTCTCTCTCTCTCTCTCTCTCTCTCTCATTCACTCTCTGTTGCTATCAATCTTCAGCGATTGCTGTCCAGCCTAATGGCGTCTCTTTCTCTTCCATTCCCTTCTCTGTTCTTCCTAGATTTTCTGGTGGAGAGAGACAGTGATTACTGCGTGTGTGAGACACCCTGCAATATGACCCGCTACGGAAAAGAGTTGTCTTTTGTCAAGATTCCTAGCAAGGCTTCGGCCAAATACCTGGCCAAGAAGTTCAACAAGACGGAGCAGTACATTGCGTAAGTCTGGGATAAAGTACGATACGGTACCAAAAGGTACCAAAAACTACCTAGAAAACAAGGGCCTCCCTTTTTGCATGTTCTCCCTTTGCTTGCATGAATTTACTCTAGGGTACTCTGGTTTCCTCCCACAGTCCAAAAACATATTAGATGATTCTAAATCGCTCACAGGAGTGTGTGTGACTGTGTGTGGCCACTGACAGCATATCCAGGGTGCAACCCTTTCTGCTTTCACCATTCAAAGAGCTGGGAAAGACTACATAGGTACAACTACAAGTCTTGCATAGATTCACTCTGGGTATGCCAGTTTTCTCCCAAAGCCCAAAATCCTGTATGTTACATTCTTTGATGTTTTCAAATTGACCATATTGAGTAAATATGAGTGTGTGTGCATCTGTGATGGACAGAGGGTATATACCCTTCCCACCTTTCACCCAACAAATAGAATGCATAAATAAATGAATTTCTACTGACTCTGGATGCAAACATAATCACAAGTTGTTAAGCTCATCAAACCATATCTAAGTAACCAAAGCAGGTCAAATAAACACAATGGGGTTGCCCTTTGTTGTGTTTTATTTAATGACTGGCTCAGATCTACAGAGGAAGTGCCTTCCACTCCTGCTTAATTTTCTGCCTCAGTAGTAGAAAGCAGGTGGAATATTTGTGTTAAAGTCAGATCCCTGCAGATCAAATACCTTTGGATCAGACATGACGCCCATGTTCTTTCCAGTTTCAACTGCAGGAGCATGGCGACGGGTTCGGGTTCAATTCCCATGTCCCAGGTCTTTCTGTGCAGAGTTGTACATTACATTAGGTTCATTGGTGATTCTAAATTGTTCGTGAGTGTGTGTGGTTGTTCGACTATGTGTGTGGCCCTGCGATGGACTGGCAATCTGTCCCTCGCTGTAAGTGTGCTCGGTTCCCTTACCCTAAATTAGGAAATAAGCGGGTTAGAAGATGAATGAATGAACCATAAGAGTGTTTGTAGTTTAAAGTCTGAGTACCATGTGGGAGACCATTAAAACGGATCAGACGAATGTTGAGGTGAAACCTGACTTGCAATGTGTTATAACAATCCTCATATCACAGCATCGCTGAATTCGCAGAACTGATTGAACAGAAGGGCGATTATTTATTTAGGCTCCAGCAGACCCTTGTGACCCCGAATTAGGAAATAAGTGGCTTAGAATATGAATGAATAAATAAATGAACAGGCACATTTCTAAGTAACCACACAAATTAACCACATGTTCAGTGTAAGTAACACTGGTAGTCAGTCCATTTTAGACACACATATATTCTTTAAAAGGACAAAAAAGTCCTTGGAACCTGGTTCTGCATCACTCATCAAACGCAAACTACATTGATGAGCATGAGCAAGTCCAGCATTCTCAAGTTGTCTACTAGGTCCATGGAGAAAAATGATTCCCACACACAAATGTGTCTCGATGTGTCAGTAGCTAACGGCCAACCAACCGCCTGTAAACAGATTGTAGCCCTGGTATCATCGCATGGAAAGACGCCCAACCCACCACAATTTCAATATTATGGAAATCAACACTTGAACTACTGCATGGTATATGTACTCCGGCCCTTTACTATGTCACAACCATTGTACATTTTAACCATTTACATTTAATAATAATTAAATGTAACTGATGTTAATATTGGCCTAAATGATGTTCAGCATTTATCTATAATATATAATTATGTATTAAGATTAAAATGTTCATACATTCATCTTGAAACTGCTTATTCCCTAGTTCGGGGTATTCTCTGGATAGGTCAGCAGTCCATCACAGGGCCACACACAGACGAGCAAACACTCCCACTGCTAAGCACTAAAAAAACCATGTCACATGACAATAAAATGAAGGTATAAAAAATATACTAGGACACCAGACGGGCAGATAAGATCCAAACACTTATGGACATTTGTCATGTGTGATTTGTCAAGTGTGAGTGATCTGAGTTGACACAGGTATAAGCAGAAGACTTAAGTCTCTTTAATAGGTTCTTGAATGTGTTTCCAGGGATAACATCTTGGTTCTGGATATCTTTTTCGAGGCTCTGAACTATGAGACTATTGAGCAGAAAAAGGCCTATGAGCTGCCTGGGTTACTGGGTGAGTTATTGCCCTCAGATTATGCATGTTCTATTTTTTAGTAGTTATTAATGTAGTGATTTGAGAAGAAAAACAACCAATGTCAAACAATTGTCAAAAGTTGGTGGTTATGTGAACATAACAAACACATGCAATTTCCAGATGAAGCTCCAGTCTTCCAGTAAGACTTTCCAGCCCAATGTTGTGCTTGACTGTTAGATATCTCCTCATTCAGCTCCAACAGTATTAGTGAGATCAGACATTAATGTCAGATAAGGAGGTCTGGGGTGGGTCAGTCGTGGACTGTGGTAGTAAGATCAGGATTTGTAGGTTTTTTCACTTTAATAATAACCCAGTTTGTGATAATGGAGCTCAGAGGGTTTTGTGCTCAGGGTTACTTACATGCTGGAACAGTGTCAGAGTCTCATAGTTCCAGTGAATTAAATAATGTAATTCTACAACCTGCAACAAACAATCTAGACCACCTGTTTCAGATTTTTAGCAACAGTTTAGAGAGGAACCACATATAAATCTGATGGCCAGGTGACCCCAAACTAGTGTGTATAATAATTTTAGATTTCATGTAACTTTCTTTTTCATAATTGATTAGAAGAGCTAGTGATGTCCAACATTTGGTGTACTCCTTCTTTAGGTGATATCGGTGGTCAGATGGGTCTTTTTATTGGCGCCAGTATTCTTACAATTTTGGAGCTCTTTGACTATCTGTATGAGGTAAGATTCTCCAACAAATGATAATGTATTAGATAATGTCCAGTTAGATTTTTTTTTTTTTTAGCATTACAATGAAAACTGGAAAATTCCATTGACTAACATGGGCATAAGTTCTACATGATACTAAGATCTTCTTCTAGTAGGTTCAAAGAAATTCTTTTAACTTAGTAGCAAACAACAACTATCTATTCCATAGATAGCATATAAACTGCACAAGTAGTGCTGAAATATTATGTAATATTCATTCATTCATAATCTAACACGCTTATTCCCTAATTGGGCTCAGATGATGCCATCACAATGTTTTTTTAGGCGTGCTTGCAGGGTGACTGTGTCAGAATAAAAACAGCCATACTGAAGTTAACTTGGGCAGGAAGATGAAGCAGGATTTCTGGAGCTTTCTTTTACTTGGTACTCCGGTTTCCTCCCACAATCCGAAAACATGTACATTGGATTGATTGGTGATTCTAAATTGCCCAAAGGAGTGGGTATGAGTGTGTTTGGTTGTTCATCTATTTGTGGCCCTGTTATGCGCTGGTGACCTGTCTAGGGTGTACCCTTGCCTTTCGTCTTATGTGTGCTGAGATGGGCTAGAGCAGATCCCTGCAACCCTGAATTAGGGAGTAAGCGGGTTGGAAGATGAATGAATGGATGAATAATTCTGGACTTTGACTCTTTGAGAAAGAAGAAAGTAAAAGCAACAGAGTTCGGCTGGTACTTTGGGAAATGAGCATTGGTGCAGTTTCCTATGTTCCGGTATATGTATATATATATATTTTAATATACATTTATTTTATTGTGCTGTCAGTGTTGTCAAAAGGGCAACACAGGATTCTAGCAGAATTTTAGCACCCTCATGCTACAATCTTCTGCCATCACGCATAATACTGTACCTGAATGAATCATGATATATTTTACGAGGCTCAGATAATCCAAACTAGATCTGATGGGAAAATGAAGCGTATAGTACCCTCTCTCTGAGAATAAAAGAAATATCCGTGATGCCTGTTGGAAATGTTGGAAATAAAACCAAGCAATGGGCTGAGCTTGTAAGCGGAGCAACAAGAAATAGCACAGGATGTGCTGTGCACACGAATGGTGTGATGGTTACATCACGAAGGCAAGAGACTAACAAATTTTTTTTTAAATGAATAATTGAAATGTAATACATTTATTAATTCCTTCATCTTCTAACCCTCTTATTCTCTAATTCAGGGACATGAGGGTCTGCTGGTGCAAATAGGGCGAAAGGCAGGGGTACACACTGAACAGGTCGCCAGTCATGGACTGGAAGTCTTTCTGTGCAGAGTTTGCATGTTCTCCCTGTGCTTGAGTGAGTTTTCTCTGGGTACTCCGGTTTCCTCCCACAGTCCAAAAACATGTACATTAGGTTGACTGGTGAAACTTAATTGCAAATTGGAGTGAGTGTGTGTGTGTGGTTGTTTGTCTATGTGTAGTCCTGCGATGGACTGGCAACCTCTTCAGGGTGTACCCATGCCTCTCGCCCAATGTGCGCTAGGATAGGCCAGCAAACCCCTGTGAATAAGCATGAATGAATTAATGAATGAATGTTTCACACTTGGGTTTTGTTATATTTATATTTTTGTTATATTTATAATTTGGTAGACATTCTTATCGTGAGCGACTTACATTTGATCTCTGACAAATTGGAGCTTAGGGGCCTTGCTCAAGGGCCCATGGTGGTTGTTTTGTGGAGGTGGAAAGTGAACCCCATTTTTTTTTTGTATCAGTCCAACACCTTAACCACTAAGCCTCCCCTTCCCACATTATTGTTAAATAATGAACCTGAAAGAAAGTGTATATTTATTCCAATTTTTCTACTTGCATAATCAATTTCAAAACTGTCCGAATAAATAGGATCATTTCCAACCTGGTCACACCGGCTGATAGTCTAGCCTGTCTGCATGAACAGGGTGGGGAGAGGGATGCAAACAAATATGTTGGCAAGCATGTTAGGAATGTTCCTACCGTATAGTTTCATTGGATAACGTTTTTATTGGTCCTACACTCTCCACAGAATATATATAAATGCAATATAATTACATTTGTACCAATCAGGTTAATGAGGTGCGAGATACTGACAGTTTTTTAATCAGCAGAACAGAAACTATTTTCGAACAGGCAGGGGGTCTGACAGCCAGAGTTTATATATGGTTTACAGTTATACAGTCGCCAGACAAAACAAAGCCAGTTTAGTGCATCACTGAGTAGACACTAGAAGCAGCTTTGATCCAATTAAAATATGGAGTCAGCAATAAAGCACCTGAACAACAGCTATGGTATAAACAGCAGGAACATCAATTGTTGTCATTTCGTAATAAAAAATAAAAGCAGCAAATGCCAAAATTCGGAATCTGGAATTATCCATGCAGCAGCAGGCATTTATCAGCAGCAGGACATCAGAGGCAGAAATAAAGTTCATGCCTCCAGTTAACATCAAGTAATAAACCAATGGTAGACATAAAGCACATGGCAGCAGGCGATTATCCAATCAGGATCTAGAAACATGAAAAAATGTTTTTCTTCACATCTTAGAATTCTATCTTGAAATTTGGATCAGCACAGAGGGTCAGTTATGATACAGCGTACCTAGAGCAGGAAGGGTTAAGAGTAGCGAACTTGGGACCCAATAGTAGCAAACTTGGCGGTGGTGTGTCTTCCTAGTCTTAGTATATTGTGAAATGCTTTTCACAACTTTTTGAATTTAAGTTGAAGAGAAAAAAAAGAATTCTTTATAAAGAATTAAATACAGTAATTAAATATGGACCGGCGAACTATCCGGTTGAGGGTCTGAATGTTTGAAAAGACACATCCCAGACAGCAAAAGAGAAAAGACCCTATTGTTAGGATGACTGTGGTCCTTCACTATCTTCCTTGGTCTAGCACCGTTTGCAGTAGGCAGTGCGGGTAGTATGTTCAGCTAATCGCACCACCAAGGTGGCAATTTAAAGTCCTTTAAACGTCTAAATTGGAATAGATGCTGGAGAGTCTTCTTTACAACGGTTTGATGTGACAGGACCATGATAAGTCCTAGGCACTGGAAAGTGTCCAGTCTCTCCTGGTGATCGTGAGTTCCTCTCCTGCTTTGTGCTGAATTCCACTATCAACTCCCTTGTTTAACTTTGTGAGTTACAGCAGGTAGCTATTCCACCGAGCCTGAATCAATCCACACTTGCAGGATCTTCAGTGAATTGCCTTCTATTTACAGGCTCTAGATGGATCAAACATATGGCATTCTGATCAGCAACAGAAATCCCTAAAGCATCTGGCGCATTTTCACATTCCCATTAGTACAACAATTTATTTTCTGAGGCTTGTAGGATGAAATATTTTTTTCCCCTATAACGGATAGAAAGTGTTGCTTATATCCCATAAATAGTTTTCTAGAAGCTTTCGGTCATGACACAAATGAAAACGCTGTGATTATTGCATGTTTGCAGTGAAAGTTCGGACGTGAAAATATGAAAAAATTCAGATTCAAGCCTTCTGTTTTTAGAAACTCTTGCTTATCAAACTAATGAAGATTGATGATGTTTTGCATAATGACCCAGACCACAGCTGGTGTGTGGTGTGTCAGAAATGATGTTTTGTATGCCATAGCTGTTGCTTCTGCCGGCTACTGCTCCATAGCCGATGCTCAAAGATACCGAAGCTTGGGTTTGGCGTATCAAAGTCGTTGTATGGTATACTTGAATTAATTATTTTTTAGAGAAATAGAGGTTCTACTCGGCAGACTTTTGGCATAACAAAGGTGGGATTTGTTGTATCTGCACATCATATATTACAGTCAGGGTGTGGTGACAACATATCTGGGCTTTAAACCACAGCTGGGGTTTGATGTACCGGATCTGGTTTGTTTTGTTTACCAAGCATACCAGAGATGCTAATTGGAATATTAGGGTTTGATTCCCAGCTCCACCAAGCTGCCAGTGCTGGGCCTTTGAGCCCCAATGATTGTAAACCCTTAATGCTCTATTCTATAAAAGAGATACTGATAAATGTAAAAAAAAAAAATTTAAAAAAAAAAGAAGGAAAGAAGGAAAAACAGTAAATGAGGGAGATAGGAAGAATGGGAATTGGGACCAGAAAGGAACCGAGCTGAGAATCGAACCTGGGTCACTGGAGTGCAACAACTTGCTCATGTGGGTGCCGGCGTCTTAACCCACAACACTGGCCTACTGAAGCATTTGTGTAGATTTTGTATTTAAAATAAATAGTAAAGCTGACAGTTAAGCTGACATTTAGCACATCAAACCCCGCCATTTGGCATTTAAAGCTCATGTTTAGTTTTTTCTAGGTGGTTTTAGTTACTTAATCCGTCAGAAAAGGATAAGCATCGCAGACATAAAGGAAGTGTGTTTTAATATGTGAACCCTTGATTGTGTTTTATTTAACAGGTGATCAAATACAAGCTGTGCCGTTGCAGGAAGAAGAACCACAAACGCAGCAACAACAATGACCGGGGAGCTGTACTGAGCCTGGACAACGTGCAGTGCCATGTCAGTAACTAGCAAAACCAGTTAACACACGAAGAAAAATAGAGACAATTTGAAGAAAAAAGAGAAAATGGTACATAAGACTGATTGATGATTGATTGATGTAAACTAAAACATGAAAGGTTGCCTTCGCAAAAAAAAAAAAAAAAAAGACGCTCTTGTCCAGAGTGACGTCCAAGAGTTCTTGGTATTTGATAGTTTCTTGATGGCTACCAGTTTTGACATTAATGGGATGTTCATTTCATCATTTTGATGCTAGAACTGAGAAAGACCCACCTTGTGTCCCAGGGGTTGATGAGTCAAGTCAGATTGTACTTGTATATCTGAGGGAAGGGTGGGGCTATGCTAGGAACGATAAGTTCTTGGAGGTAGGATGGTGCGGATCCGTTTTGGATTTCGGCTTTGTTGGCAAAGAATTGTGTGTTTTATATCTGACGCTTGCAGCTACTCTGAGCTGGTGGAGGGAGCATAGCAGTGGGGTGATGTGTGAAAACGAGGGTAGGTTGTAAACAAAATATCATTCTGATTCACCTGCAAAGCATAGATTAACCTCCGCGGTAGACCAGCTAGGAATAAGAGGCTGTAGGCTGATTCCATGCTGCATCCCCCCCAATAAGTTGAACAACAACAGTACACAGCTGTACGGCAACATCTGTTTACGTATAT
>JAOTRA010000001.1:6448423-6461897 GCA_026260255.1 Pseudolaguvia tuberculata | reverse complement strand
TGTGTGTGTGTGTGTGTGTGTGTGTGTGTGTGTGTGTGTGTGTGTGTGTGTGTGTGTGTGTGTGTGTGTGTGACCGTACAATGGACTGGCGACCTGTCCAGGGTGTTTCCCTGCCTTTCACCCTATGTGTGATTGTATATGCTACAGCAGACACCTTAGAAGGGAACATACTATCAATTTAGAAGAGAACATACTATCAATTTGCAAAGCTGCACATCTGCAAACATCTGCATGAAGCCAGTTGCAAAAGTAAATCCTGACACGCAATATTGACACCTTGTGGAAAGTTTCAATAAAACCCATTTTTGTTGGTGTTTGGTCCAAATTGTTTTTTTTAGTATTATAAAAAAAAGACTAAATATGTAAAATATTAACCACAAAATATTATTTTTGTGTAAGTTTTTACATTTAGCGATTAAGCATTTATTTAAGCATTTATTTATATAATATTTAAATAAATGTATAAATTAATTAATTCATTAATATTTAAATTTATGTTTTTACTTTAATATTAAATAATATGACTCGTTTTGTTGATTATTTGTACTTATAAAGGTCATTTTTAAAACAACATTACAGTTTATACTTCCTGTTTCCTGTCACGTGATACAGCTCAGCTTCCCATTGGTCGATTGTTTGCTCAGGATTTCACCGCGTTGTGTGGAGAGAAGATGGCGGCCCGTGGTGGTTTTCAGCAAGCAGCGTCTGGAGGTGGAGGTGGAGGGGGCGGTGGGAGCGGTGGAATCGGACCAGGACCACCGGTACCGGGTGGAGGAGGACCGGGCATGGCTCCCGGAACACCTTCAGGAAGGATGGGATCTGCGGGGCCGCAGAATCCAATGTATCGTTCCCCGATGCCAGGGCCTGGATACCCGGTAAGCGGCAGAACAAAGAGTGCAGAACAGACGGAGGATCAACAGACGCTACAGGGCTACTCAGCCATTAAAATAAACTTATTAATTATATAAAATTAAATATTTCCATTATGTCTAAAATGGGTTATAATTTCGATAGAGATGTAGCTAAAAAGCGATTGTTGCTTGGTTTGGCTATTTTAGTACAAAAGAAAATCTATTTTATTAATTCCTAGCAGAAAATTGGTTAGATATAACTATAATTTTCCTTTTGTTTTAATTTTTAAAGGAATTGAATATTCAGTGTTTCACTGGACTGGATTCACAGCTGTAATGATGCGTTGTTGGAAATGGACATAAAATGCTGTAAAAAAAAATCATTATAAATTATTAGTATCATGTGTATGTAAATAAGGAGCATAAATTTGACTGCATTTTTCTTCAAAAGTAGCCTAATGGTGGGTGGGTGTGTGTGTGTGTGTGTGTGTGTGTGTGTGCGTGTGCGCGCGCGCGCGCCGTTAGGAATCGATGTATTATATGTTCTTGTCTGGAACAACCTACATTTGTGTATTATATTCTTTTTTTTTTTTTCTCCAAATAAGCAAGAAGGTCCCGGGTTTGAATTTCCAGGCCGAATGTCTTTCTGTACTGAGTTTACATGTTCTCGCACTTGTATGGGTTTCTACAGGTACTCCGGGTTCTACAGTACAAAAACATGTTAAGTTGATTTCTAAATTGTGTGTGTGTGGTTTGTTTGGCTCTGGGCTGGACTGGTGACTTGTTCTGGGTATTCCCCTGCCTTACGCTCCTATACTCCCAGGATAGGTTCCAGCAGACACCCTGAGACTCAGAATTAGGGAATAAGTGGGTTAGAATGATTGAATGAAGTGGTAGCTTAGTTGTTAAGGTGTTGGACTACTGCCAGAAAGATCAGGGTTTGATTCTCAGCACCACCAAGGAACACATGTGGATCCCTGAGAAACGCTCTTAATCCATAA
The DNA here is from genome assembly GCA_026260255.1 of Pseudolaguvia tuberculata. NCBI lineage: Eukaryota > Metazoa > Chordata > Actinopteri > Siluriformes > Sisoridae > Pseudolaguvia > Pseudolaguvia tuberculata. Next base: position 6,460,045 of record JAOTRA010000001.1, on the reverse strand, counting down.
TTGCTCTGTTGTAAGTCGCTCTGGATAAGTGCGTCTGCCAAATGCTGTAAATGGAATAAATGAAGTTGATCCATGCTCACAAAGTGTTCATTAAGATGGAGGTCTTTGCGTTTTATGAGGAAATAGACGGTTTCTGTATGAGCTCTGTAGTTAGAGTAGGTATCTATGAAAAGGCATTAGTCACATTGATTTCATCTTTATCAGTCACAGCACACACACACACACACCTTTTTAAAAATCCATGTTCTGCTTTTTTCTCTCTGTGGCCTTGATGACACTCGCAGGAAGCTTGTGCACTTTCTGTTTGCATGACGCTCGCTCGTGCTTTTCAGTCTCAAGGATGCGGTGCCATGAAAAATGTACGAAATCTACCGGCCACTGTCAGACCGCATGTTTTTCACGCCACTTGCAAAATGGTCGAAGGCAATGGTACGTTGTTGCAGGCACATGCCCGGCTTGGAGATCTTGGCGTACAGATACTTGGTGAAGAGAAGTGTGTGTAGAATCAGCAGCTGGAAAGGTGTGGGCTTAAAAACGTTTTTCCCCTTTTCCTGGTCTTTTTTTTTTGGAGGAAGGGGTTGGTTCACATTTCATGGTCTGAAACGCGAAGCCGCTTGTTTGACTTCTTAGCTGATGGCTTAGTGAGTATGATGTTTGTTACGGTTGATATATACATTCATATCTACCATTTACCGGTTTTGGATTTCTACTTGATCCATCTCAGGGATCTTGGGATGCAATGAGGATGTTCTATTTATTCATCTTCTAACCCACTCTTTCGCTAATTAGGGACTAGTAAACAGAAGAAGTATTCAAGAGCTGTTATTACTGGGGACCGAAACCCTCACCGCAAGACTTGCCTGCTCTGGCTTCTGCTAACACTTTTCTCCGTACACAGAGACCGGGGATGCCTCCAACTAACCGAATGACTCCTCAAGGCCCACCTATGGGTCCACCAGGCTACAGCGCTAGTCCAGTACCTCGGCCAGGAATGCCAGTCATGGACCCGTCTCGCAAGAGGCCTGCGCCACCTCAGCTTCCACAGCAGGTCCAACAGCAGAACCGCAACCAGCAGTAAGTGTTCAAATAATGTGTCTCTACAGCTACCGGTTCTGACTTATGTTCAGCTTAGAAATGGTTTTTTAATCTTTTAGTGCCAAGAAGAAGAAGATGGCTGATAAAATTCTACCTCAGAGGGTAAGTGTTCTGGGGTTTTTTTCCTCTTCTTTCTCTAAAAATGTCCAACGGTTCTATTAGAGACACATAGACCTGGGGCAAATCCATCTATGTTAGGGTTTTGTTTTTTTTTGTGTAAAATTCATGATAAAGTCCTGAGTCGAGCTAATATTCATGCGTCTTTCTCCTTCCTGTCGGGGCAGATCAGAGAGCTTGTTCCGGAGTCTCAGGCTTACATGGATCTGCTGGCCTTCGAGAGGAAGCTGGATCAAACCATTATGCGTAAGAGACTTGATATTCAGGAAGCACTGAAACGACCAATCAAGGTTAGAATACATTCTGTACTATCAGTGTGCGTGCATGTTTGCAGTTTCTCAAACACTGACAGCAATGGCTAAATAATCATTCTGTCTTTCTAAAAAATTATTTTATTTTATTTTTTTCCTCAGCAAAAACGAAAGCTCCGGATTTTCATCTCAAACACTTTCAACCCTGCCAAGGCCGACGCTGAGGAAGGCGAGGGAACCGTAGCTTCATGGGAGCTGCGAGTAGAAGGACGGCTGCTCGAGGATGTGAGTATTGTCATTTCTAAGCATCCTTTTCTTTGTTCACTTTTTACCTGGTTGATATTGGTGAGCATCTACCGTTTGCTGCTAATGTCCTGGTGGGAAAAAACACGGTGAGTGTAAATGGTAGCTTAGTCCGTTAATTTTAGTTTGGCATTTGGTAGACGCTTATCCAGAACAACTTGCATTTGGTCTCTTTTTACAACTGAGCAATTGTGGGTTAAAGGCTTTTGTCTAACACCTTAACCACTAGGCTACCACTTCCCTGCTAGTCTTGGGACATCAGACTAGCAATTCTGCTAGACCTGCTTGTGTTTAATGCAGGTATGTTTCCGGCTTTTTCTTTACCTATCTTGTTTTCCCTCCAGACTGCTGTTTCCAAATACGAGGCCACCAAGCAGAAGAGGAAATTTTCCTCCTTCTTCAAATCGTTAGTGATCGAATTGGACAAAGACTTGTATGGACCTGACAATCATTTGGTAGAGGTAAGACTCTTTGATTTCTTCGTTAGGATATTTCAGAGACTGTGTGTGACGGCTGTTGCTTTGTTTGCGCAGTGGCACAGAACACCAACAACTCAGGAGACTGACGGTTTTCAGGTGAAGAGACCCGGAGATGTAGGAGTGCGCTGTACTGTCCTCCTCATGCTTGACTACCAGGTTAGCATACTGCTAAAGACGAACTCACTGACTGGCACATTGGACCACTGATTAGAAGAGTAGGGTTACCACTGCTGACCCTTAACCCTCAAATGCTTGCTATGATGTACCTTATTGGAGACGCACTAAGCATTTTGTCTGGAGGAAATATTTAATATGCAATAATTAAAAGCTTTGCTTTTTTTTTTAATTACAAACTATTGCTTTATTCTTGAATCTTTTTTTTACTATAGTTTTGTTTACTATAGATTTTTGGTCGTGTAGGAACCACCAGGTGGCACTATAATCAAGTAACCTATTTTTGTTTTTTAATCCTGTACTTTCTGCAGCCTCCACAGTACAAGTTGGACCCTAGGCTGGCTCGCATGCTGGGCATCCATACCCAGACCAGACCAGTCATCATCCAGGCTCTGTGGCAGTACGTGAAGACACACAAACTGCAGGATCCACATGAGCGCGAGTTCATCAACTGCGACAAATACCTCCAGCAGGTGAGTGGAGAAACCGGGAGAACTGAATCTTTAGTGTTTAATTGATGTGTGGATTTGAGAGCCTGTGATTATGTGCTGATGGTTTTTAGAAAAAAAAAAATTTCTCGTAGATCTTTGAAACCCAAAGAATGAAGTTTTCTGAGATTCCTCAGCGGCTCCATGCTTTGCTAATGCCTCCAGAACCGATCATCATTAACCATGTCATAAGGTAAAACTCCTAAACAAGCTTTGCACAATGGTCCCCATTTAGAGATCATCTCAAAGTTTATACTCCATACCCCCCTCCCGTTCGTCCCCCATCTCCAGCGTGGACCCGAATGACCAGAAGAAGACTGCCTGCTACGATATCGACGTCGAAGTAGATGATACACTCAAAACCCAGATGAACTCGTTTCTGCTGTCCACCGCCAGTCAGCAGGAGATTGCAGGCTTGGATAACAAGGTATGTAAACCCGTTGGATGGATGGACGGATGGACGCACTCTTTTTTTTGTGCTGAGATCTCCATATGCTTGCATGGGTTTTTCTCTGGTTACTCCAGTTTCCTCCCACAGCCTAAAAGCTTGTATATTAGGTTGATTCTAAATTGCTTACAGAAGTGAGTTTGTGTGTGTTTTAGTCATTTTTGTGTGGCCCCTGTGATGGACTGGTGCAGGTTGGAAGTGAATGAATCAGTCGTTATAAGGTTCAAATGTAAATGTGTGGAAAGGATCATTGACATTTAAACCTAGTATTGTTCTAAATTTTGTTTATTTATTCGCAGCCGCTTTCCTAAGTTTTATTACTTTACATGGTGACCTTTGAGCTGGTGGTTGTTCTTCTGTTTCACGATGTTCCCTTTGACCTGGTTTCATCAGCAGCCAATCTTTCTCTGTTCTTCTGCAATTCAGCATTAGTCTTTCACCTTTAACTTTTTTTTTTTCAACGCAGGCACTTGGCAAATACTAAGCATTTATTGTGTAACTCAAATGTCGCTTTATCTTTGTCGTGATTTTGGTTTATTAATTAGGGCTGAGGAAAAAATGCGTCGTGTGTGGAACCAAAAATATAATTAAGCAGGTTTTCACCTAAACACTTGTTCAACCCGTTTATTCTTTAATTCAGAAGGATGTTCTGGAGCCCATGCCAGTGTACATACATACATACATACATACATACATACATACATACATACATACATAGGCAGGGGTACATTCTAGACAGGTTGCCAGTCCATCACAGGGCCACACATAGACGAACAGTCAAACACACACACACACATTCTTATGGGCAATCACCATTAGTCTAATGGGATGTTTTTGGACTGTAGTGTGGTCAAAGCTTACTTGCTACTTTATTTATTTATTGAAAATTTTCAGCGTACATGCTGTTTAGCCACTTTTTTTTTTTTTTTTTAAGCCCTTACCTCAATATTAGCACATCAGTCAGTCCAGTCCCCAAAAATGTTAACTGAACATTAATAGCTTATTTATTCATGTTGGCCTGGGTCATGTCCTCTAAGCTACTGTAACCACAACACAAGCTGGATGTCAAGCTAATCGCTACCATGCAGAGTCAAGGTAAACACGCTAGTTGGGGTGTTTTTGTTCTGAGTTCTTCTAGAACAATTAGGAAGGATTTTTTATTTTTTTTAATAATTTGTTGTTCCTTTTGGCTACATCTCAAAGGTTTCTTTCTCAGGTTTCTCTACCTTCCGGCAGCAGGACTTTGAAATGTTCTTTGTTTGCATATAGCTTTAAACAATGGCCTGTACTTAACAGCCCCCAAAATCAACTCACCCCACCCCCATCTCCAGACATATGCACAACTACAAGCTTGAGATTCATTCACTTTTGCAGCTTTTAGCACAAGTACTTATCCAGACTCCTTAACCACTAGACTACTACCTCACCATGCAGATTTATACGTTCATCATCTTAACCTGCTTATTCCCTAATTCGGGGTCATGAGGGTGGTCTACTGGAGCCTAGGGTGAAAGGCAGGGGTACACCCTGGACAGGTCACCAGTCCATCGCAAGGCCACACATAGATGAAAAACCGTAGACACTCAAAATTTGGAATCACTAGTCAACCCTTGCCCAGGAAAACGAACCCGTAACCAGGCAATTGTGCTAACTACTATGCCACCTCTCTGCCTAATGCAGCACAGTGAAATGATTGCATAAACATCTACCTTACCTTCTGAAACTAACACATGACGCCCAAATGAAGACAAACTGTTATATGGTAGACTTAAAGTCTGAAGAATTGTTGTATTGTAATGCACTTTTCTGTATTATTTTCCTCCCTGAATTTACATTGGTGTAAGACGTTGGAGTCATGCTTTGATGACCCTGCTTAGTTTATTGGTACTGTCTACCAAGTTACACCACTGAACTACAGCGTGAAAACGAACCTTGCACTTTATGGCACTTACCGTACGTGGGCTATGACGTCCAACAATTTATGGCAAGTTGTGTATTTACTGTTTTCTCACCAAGCCACGCCCCTATTTTTGTTCCCTTTGACCGAGTTTCATCACCAGCAATCTCAGTCGTTTACTTCTATTACCCCTTTTTTACTCTACTAAGCTTTCATTTTTTTAACCATAGTTTAACCATGATGGTGTGACCATTTTAGATTCATGAGACCATTGAGACCATCAATCAGCTGAAGACTCAAAGGGAGTTTATGCTGAGCTTTGCCCGTGATCCTCAGGGCTTCATCAATGACTGGCTGCAGTCCCAATGCAGGGACCTGAAGGTAAAGCTGTTTTATTTTTGACTGATTTGCATCCCACGTGTCTACGTACTTGAATACCGAGTTTAGTACTTCAGTCATTCTGTATTATTGGTGACTGATTGTTGAACCTTCACCCAACCCCCTCACAGGCTTAATCTGTACTCCTCTCTGTTTGGGTTTACTCAGCCATTTCTTAATGGTTGGCCAGTGCTTGGCTGACTGGACTAATAATGCCATTAGGAGGAGGGGAATGCATGGGATTGACTCTCAATCAAGGGTTGGCAGTGTTGCTACTTTTACTAAAACATCAGATCCGTCCTGGTCCTGGGCTTTTTAAGTTTAAATGCAAACATAATTTGTTGTGTACAGTAGGAATGATCTAAACATTCACTCACAGTAGCTGTGTACAGGTAGCTATAGGTTGTCAGTAGATAAGGTCTTAACCACCAAACATTACTGTCTAAATACACTATGTTTTAAGCATGTCTTCCGTGTCTCTGGTAGACCATGACCGATGTGGTTGGAAATCCTGAAGAAGAAAGAAGGGCTGAGTTCTATTTCCAGCCATGGGCTCAAGAGGCAGTGTGTCGCTACTTCTACTCCAAGGTAAAGCTTTTTATTTTGTCGAGTTATCTTGCAGTCTTGCAGAAAAAAAATTGTAGTTTTAGTGTTCAGTTTTTTTTTTTATTTCTTGTAAAATGATTTATACAGTATACAACATACAATGAGGGGCGCAGTGGTGATGGTGCTTGAACCCTGGCCTTTCTTGGCAATGGGGGGTTTGAACTAGGTTCTTCCGTGACTGTGGTTAGGCTTGAAACTAGGTCTTCCTCATCTTGCTTTCTAGTCGTGAGGTTTGAACCCAGGTCTTGCTCTCCCGGTTAGCTACTGGGCGCCTTAACCATTTGAGCCCCCACTGCCAAATTATCACTATCCACACACAATTCTTAAGCTAAACCAAAATTCATGCTGAAACACGTTTCATTTGTTCATACTTGATTTTAAAGAAGCATGGTGGTGGTGGTTGTTTTTTATGCATGTGTTCAAACTGACCTATCAGAACTTCCTTAGATGTAAGTACTGTGTCTGACAATTCTTCAATCCAAGGGGCAGAATATTTATTTAAAATTACTTTTATTGGGGCAGGACCACCAAAATGTCTTGAGGTTAAAGAAATAATTCCAGTCAATTTCCAGTGAAACCCTTTACTTCACAGCACGATTATCAGGGACGTAACCTCGTTAGTCTCACTTTGTAAAGTAAACAGGTTCAATGTGTCTTTTCCTCAGTTAACCAGTTAATTAAAAATTTTCAGGTCCAGCAGCGACGACAGGAGCTGGAGCAAGCGCTGGGCATCAGGAACACATAAACGGGCACCGAAGGAGAAGTGGTGGTAATGGCACGTGACTTGGTTTCCTCATCAGAGATGCTAAATTCCAGTATGTTTTTGAATGCACTCCTATTATGGCTTGTTAGGAGATATGTCGATGTTCCTCTGGCTTTAACCAGAATCTTCTCACCTCAAAATCTCCTTCTCTGTCATGGTGTTATCCAATGAGTGTGAACATTCAATTATTATTCTTTTGCGTGTGTTCCACCAAATCCTTTTAAAAACTGTGTGAAATCTAAAAGCCAAACTTCACTAGTATTTTTAGTTACTCAGATGAGATGCACATGAAAAAACACCTATAATTCCACAACAGTTCCAGACGCAGAGACACCCGGACCCAAGTCTTTTCATACCATGCAAACCCATACTGTAAAGGTGGTCCTGATCCACAGGGAGCAAGAAACACTGACTGTCCAAGATGGCCGCCTCCGGCTACGTCTTTATTTTTAATAGTGATCTAAAACGCACTGGCTGGGACAGTTTGTAGAACCTCGATACTGTTTTAAAAAGGACGGAAAAAGAATTAGTACGTCTACTTTAGCTACACACATTCTTGACTATCAGATCAGTATATGTTTCATATTTGGGGGGGGGGGGCATGTCTCCTCAAACACTGTCTACGTGCCATGCTGGTGTCTCTCAAAATGCTGAACGGTTCAATGGCCCAAATAAAGTTAGCTGATCTTTCTGGTTCTCATGGCTGTATCTCTCTTTGACGTTTGATGATGAGTCCTCATCATGACGTATCCTGACTGAAAATACTGTTACTGTATCATATTAAGTTGTTTTTAGTATATTTAAAGGAAAAAATGCAGCATAGATTGTAGTGGATTAATTCCTGTGGTTTAACCTCAAAGATAAATTGACAATTTATTATTTTGGAGCCACTTTTTTTTATTATTAATGAAAGGTAGTTTTCAGATGCCCCCTCCTCGTATAAACTGTATAAATATAAATTAGGTTTAGTTTCCTGTTACAGAAAGTAGTTTAGGACTTCGGCGCTACTATGCTACTAGCTGTAAAGTCGACCGCGCTCAGGTATTTTCCTCTATCGTATAATAGTCGTACAGATCTAACCACCATTCTATAGGTTATAATCTTGTGAAGGAGGCCACGATTGTAGCAGGTTGAGTAACGTTGGTTATAGCGGGTTCGAATGGTAACAGTTTCACACTTAACATTTAATCTTCTGTGTATTTTTTTTTTTTTTTTTTTCCTTTCCTTTTCTGGACCAAACCTGTTTGAATGTGTCTGAACGGCCTTATAATAAAGAAACTTATATGAATGTGCTTTGTATGATTTTACAGTTATTTATATCTTTATATATTTGTACTGATCATTTTAAAAGGTCTGAGGAAGGACTGGTAATAAGTAGGGGTAAATAATTAATGGTATGTGCTGTTCTGGTAAAGATTTGGCAGAAGCTTTTATCCAGAGCGACTTGCATTTAATCTCTTCTAGACAACTGGAAAATTGGGGATTAAGGGTCTAAAGTTGTTGCTTAGTGGCGGTGTGAATCGAACCCTGGTCTTTCTGATATCATTTACAGTTACATTTTGGCAGCGACTTACATTACAACTGAGCAATTGTGGGTTAAGGGCCTTGTTCAAGGGTCCTCAGTGGTGGAGGTGGGATTCGAACCTGGTATTAGTACAACACCTGAACCACTAGGCTACCACTTCCTGCATATCAGTCTAACACCTTATCCACCATTGTTCCACTTGCCAAATCTTGTTGCTCACATGATTTTTTTTTTTATTTCCAACTCCATCATCTGAAAACAAATTATGGGATTTTGTGTTGATTTGGAGACCTATACTCGCACCCACCACCACTGACAAGGAAAACCGGAGTTGAAGCCCAACCACCAGCAAAGTGGTATTCATTCATCTTCCAACCTGCTTACTCCTTAATTCGAGGACACTATTAGAGCCCCTCCCAGCACAGGTACACCCTGGAAGCAGGTCGCCAAGTCATTGCACCCATCACTCCTATGTGTGACTTGAACCCAGGACCTTCTTGTTGTAAGGTGGGCATGCCACAGGATTCATTTATCATCCAACAATATTCCGTAATTCAGGCTCACGTGCATGCTGGAATCGATAACTGAGAGCCAGGCAAACAGCCAGGACATTGCTATGAGGGAACCATGCTAACCACTATGATTTGATTCCTGTGCCAGGGGTTTACATGTCCTTCTCATGGGTTTTCTCAGAGTACTCGGGTTTCCTCCCACAGTCCAAAAACATGTACCTTCGGTTGATTGGTGATTATAAATTTCCCGTAACAGTGTGTGTGGTTGTTTGTCTATGTGAGAACCTGCGATGGACTGGCGACCTGTCCAGGGCTTGCCACTGCGTTAGGATAACCTCCAGCAGTTCTCTGTGACCCCAAATTATGTAATATTTTTTTATGTAATTCTGTATGCCAGTGTAATCATTACGAGGATTAGTTTGTCTGGTTATTCGTGCCTTTAGAACCGTATTTGGGTTGCCAGATTCGAGGTGAGTAGATAATTTGGTCTGAATGACAATAGCATATTCAGTTGTTTTCTGGGAAAGGAAAGAGCTGATTTATCTGGCAACGCTGGGCGTGTTTATATGTAAAGGTTTTTCTATGGGTAGTATTGGTTAATTTGGCAACCCACGCGTACACTATAAATAAGAGCTGCAGCTTCTTGAGTTGATCACAGATGCTACGCACAACCTGGAGTTGACAGTATGGCACCTAAAAGAGTCTGTATTATCGGATCTGGCAACTGGTGAGTGTGTGTGTATGTATGTATATATATATATATATATATATATATATGTGTGTGTGTGTGTGTTTCAGTTTCAAATGTGCAGCATTTTCCCCCAATGTCGCTGTTAAAAACGGCAGGATCGCATCGCAGAATAAACCTGATTCAGAACGGATAGTAGAATCGATTCGTCTTAAATGACTCGTTTGAATCTTTATTCGATTGGCAATAAAAAAGAAAACCACAGGTGCAGAATATCGATTGTTAGAAAGTCTAGAATGAGTTTCAACAACCCAAACGAAGACGATTTAATTTTCAGGTCACCACAAGGTGGTCCTGGGTTCGATTCCCGGTCCAGCGGTTTTTCTGTACGGAGTTTGCATGTTCTCCCCGCGCTTTGGTGTTAGTCTATGTGTGGCCCTGTGAGGGAATGGTGACCTATTCAGGGTGTACCCCGGCATTTCGTCCCATGTGCGCTGGGATAGGCTCCAGCATACTCACGTGACCCAGAATTAGGGAATAAGCAGGTTTAAGGATTAATGAATGTTGTAAAAAATAAAAAAAAAAGTCACTTGTTGCTGGTTATGTGAAATATGTTTAATCCTAATAACTAATTATATGTATGCTATATAAATCTGGAACCATTCATTCCTTCATTCATTCTAAAATGCATCTTGTGCAGGGTTCCAGTCCATCACAGGTCTGCACACGCAATTAAACTCACTCCTATTGGCAATTTATAATCACCAGTCAATCTAACATTCAAATTTTTGGATTGTGGGAGGAAACCGGAATACCCTGTAATCGAATCTGGGGCTTCTTGCAACAGTACTAATCATTTAGCCACCATGCTAATAATTCATGTTGAAGGGTTCAAATAAAGTCTTAACATCAATTTAAACAAACTATTCATTTTATTCAATATATCTAATCCCGGGTTCGATTCTCGGGCAAGGGGAATTCGCAATCCAAAATCATGTACATTAGGATGACTGGTGATTTTAAATTGCTCGTACGAGTGAATGTGTGTGTGGTTGTTTGTCTATGGTGACCTATGTGTGCTGGGATAGGCCAGTCCAGCAGTCCTTGTGGCGCAGAATTAGGAAATAGGTGGGTTAGAAGTTGAATGAATGAATGAAAATATTATTTTTAGGCCAAACATGTAGATCTCAGACACAATATTGACTTTAAAATCACCTGTAATCGATAATAAGTGGGTTAGAAGATGAATGAATGAATATTTTAATCAGGGGTATAAAGGGTAAAAAGCTTCAAAAATTCTACAAACTGAATCAAAAGAATCTCAGTTCACCCCAAACGCTGTTTGTTCAAAGGAATCGATTCAGTAAAACGAATCCCAGGCTTACCCTTGAAATCTACAGTTGCTGAGTAATGCTCTGAGTGTGTCCAAAGTACCAGCGCTCAGGTTACACCGATTTCCCAGTTTCAGTAAAAGCTCCTGCCGCTGGTCTATCCCGTATCTTCTGTTTTAAAGCTTAGCTGCTTTCTTCTGGAGATCAATGAGGCGAAAAGTCAAAGTCTGTCACGGTGTACAAAGAACAGACGGTGCGACTGACGCAATTACACTGATTACACAGGATTACACGTTCTCGGGTTGAAATATTTGCCTGGTTGGTTTGTGTTTTTTATGTTCCTAACAGTTGGTGGCGTAGTGGTTCTCTCAACAAGAAGGCACCGGGTTCGATTCCCGGGCAAGAGGTCTTTCTGTGCGGAGTATGTATAGTTCTTCCAACGCTTGCGTGGGTACTCTGCAGTCCAAAAACATGTATATTACGTTAATTAGTGATTCTAAATTGTGTGTGTGTGTGTGTGTGTGTGTGTGTGTGTGTGTGTGTGTGTGTGTGTGTGTGTGTGTGTGT
>JAOTRA010000001.1:6416028-6434114 GCA_026260255.1 Pseudolaguvia tuberculata | reverse complement strand
TGTGTGTGAATGGTTGTTTGTCTATGTGTTGCCCTGAGATAGACTGGCGACCCGTCCAGGGTGTACCCCCGCCTCTCACCCTATGTGTGCTGGGATATGCGCAGCAGACCCCCTTGACCCCGTGGATACGGGAATAAGCGGGTAAGAAGATGAATGAATGAATGAATGAATGAATGAATGAATGAATGTCCGATTTAAGGTTTGGCTTAGTGATTAGCACTGCTGTCCTCACAGCAAAAAAGTTCCAGGTATGATACCCGGGCATGGGGGTAAGTTTGCATGTTCTACCTGTTCTTGCGTGGGTTTTCTTCTTACAGTCCAAAAACACATACATTAGGTTAATTGGTGATTTTAATTGCCAATAGTAGTGATTGTGAGTGTGTGTCACTGTGATGACCTGGCGACCTGCACAGGGTGTAGCCCCTCCTACCTTTCACGCTTTCAGAAAGCTGGGATGGGCTCCAGCGTGACCCTGACATAGGGAAGAAGCCGGATGAATGAAGGAATGAATGAATGTATGTTTTGATATTTATTAGTTTTGTTAACTTAAAGTAAGTCTGTAAGCAAATTAAAAAATCTGTTATTTTTCCTAGAAAAGTTTTTGCTATTATTTCTTGATGCGGGCAGTGCGGTGGCTTAGTGATTAGCACAGTCACTTCACAACAAGCAGGTCCTGGGTTCGATTCCTGGAAAAGGGATCTTTCTGTGCAGTTTGCATGTTCTCTCCGCGCTCACGTGGGTTTTCTCTAAGCACTGTTTCTAAATTGCCCATAGGAGTGAGTGTGTGTACCTGTCCATGGTGTACCTCTGCCTCTTCCCTTTGCTGGGACAAGTTCCAACACACCCCTCTGTCCCTGAATTGGGGAATAAGCGGTTAATAGATGAATGAATTAATGATTACTTGATGTGCATGTTGCCAGTATGCGGATTTCACTATTTTGATGGGAAAATAAAAATGCATACATTTCTCAAAAAACCGGTTTACACCAAAAATATTTTTTGCCTTTATTTTTAATGAACATTTGATAATTATTGATTGAGATGAAAAGAATCCAGGAATAGATATAGTCTATAGTCTAACTATTAGTTTAAATATCTAGATTTTTAGTGCACCACATAAATCAGCATAAGCCACTGATTCATTCATTTATTCATTCATTCATTCATTCAGGATTTTTGTGAGCTGGTCGGACCTGGTTATTTTATGTCTGTGGTTCCAGACAAAATGTTAAGGAATGCTGTGTGAACCAAACGTTAAAGATTCCCTTTCTTTTTCTGCTACAGACTTAAACATCCGTAAAACCATTACACCCCACCATCAAAGAAAACACACCACAAAACTGCATTTATTAATGCTATCATGCAAAAAATGCTTTCTCTCTCTCTCTCTCTCTCTCTCTCTCTCTCTCTCTCTCTCTCTCTCTCATTGGTAATTACATACTTGCATTTGTGACTTCAACCTATTGCTTATTCTCACACTGAAAGTGAAACCTGATCAGATCAGAATTACAGATCCTTTACTTTGTTGTTGTTGTTTTTTTTTTTTATCCTAAGACAAGCTGGTTAACCCAGATGGAAATCCCTAACTGCTCATTCTAATGTGATGATTTTGTTACCACATCCCCTCATCCTCTGGGCCACCATCACCTGATGTTTACCTTTAAGGACACATAGCCTTTCTCGGATCTTGTTGTCATTGCCATCACCATCACCATTGTTGGAGTTCATGTCTCTTGCCTGGTGTGTCTTGGCTCCGGATGTTTCAGGCTATGTCGTCTTATTTGGCCGTCCAATTAGCTTAGTTGGTCCACAGGGGATTGGTGTGGTTTTAAGCTTGGTGACTAGGGACAGAATGATGACTAGCGACTTTATTACCCGGCTGAGAAGCTGCTTTTCTGCTGCCACGCTCTTATCCAGAGCGACTTACATTTGGTCTCTTTTGTTGCTTGGTAGAGGTGGAAATCAAACCCTGGTCTTTCTGGTACTAGTCCAACACCTTAACCACTAGGCTTCCACTTCCCACGTATGTTCCCATGTACACTTTCAGTTATAGTTACAGTTTAGCATTTGGCAGACACTCTTATCCAGAGCGACTTCAATTTGGTCTCTTTTTTTTTTTTTTTTTACAACTGAGCAATTGTGGGTTAAGGGCCCACAGTGGGTGCTTGGCGTCGGTGATTCGAAGCTCGGTAGTAGTCCAACACCTTAACCACTAGACTACCACTTCCCACACACTAGGCTACCACTTCCCACACTGTCACTTTTAAACCACTTTAGATTACACCAAACAACGCTTTACATCACCCGCAAATGAATGAAGCTTACCCTCATCAGAAAATCTGAACATCTTTTTATATGCTTATATGCTTTTACATGTAAAATTCAGATACTCACCATACAAATATGCTTCAAAAGCAAGCAATGAAGAGAAACTTGACAGAACCAAACATAACGTGTCACGTTATGTTTTTAAAGTCATTTTAACTATAATGTTTGGGGAAAGTTCTATTCCTGATATACACACACACACACACACACACACACACACACACACACACACACACACACACACATTGCCTTACACATGACCATATTTGTGCTATTTCAATACACCCACTCATCCAGGCAGTTATCTCCATACACACACACACACACATCTCTGTTCAGACTCTGGTTGCTTCAGTTTGCTATAAAGTATTTATTAACGTTCTTCAAATTGGTTCCGTGCTTAGGACTAAAAGTGCATTTTGTTCTAGCTCAAACTTTAATTTAATTACAATTACACATCAACAACAAATTATATCATCATCTAGCAAGAGGAAAAAAATGGGGGAACCGCAATTAACAGAATATGTGTCTGTGTCTTTCTGACCAGTTTCATTTATTAATCCTATCCTGCGTAAATGGAAAATCACTGGTAATCATGAGAACTGATACCTGGTATTTATTTGACCCCTTTTTCAAAACAGGACAGTATTCCTTGTTGGCAAACACAGAGGTCAGACCTTTCTGGTATCTCAGGAGGGATGCTGTCCCAGTCCTCTTTTAGCTCCATACACAGATTTAATATAAGATTAAGGTCTGGAGACTGTCGGCTTGGCGTCTCCCGGACCTTGATGTGCTCTTAATTGATCAACTCCTTTGTTTCCTTGACCCTGTGATTGGGGTCATTGTCATGCTGTTCATCGTCTTTGATTCTGTGATGTTGTCCTGTCCCTTAGCAGTAAAACATTCCCAAAGCATAATGCTTTCACCTCCGTGTTTGATGGTGTTTTCAGGGTCTTAGACAAAATTCATGCCAAGGCATCTGACCACAGCACTTTCACCCAGGTCTCCTTCTCAGGGGCTGCAGGTACATGCGCTTTCTTGAGCAGGAGGACTTTGTGGGTGCTGCAGGATTGTCAGGCCTTCACGGTGTAGTATGTTACCAATTGTTTTATAAATGCATATTTAGAGACCTCCCAGATGAAGATAATGTTAACTATTTCATTCATACATTCATGGGCCTCAATTGATATTATTAAACCTCTGAACCCACAGCCAGGTCATTGCCTGTTATCAAAGAAAATGTGTCAAAAGGCGTCAGCATATTTCTGAAATATTTTTTTTAATACATCATATCCTGTTCGAATTATATTTAAGGTTTTAAATAACATGCAAATTAATAACCAGAAAAACTAGACTTGTGGTAGAGGCATGCTTTGGCCTTGAGCTCTGCTTGCTGAGTGATGTTAAATTGCTGAACTTGTCAAATGTGTTGCTTGTTTTGATATTATATAACTATTAACTGTTGGAGTAAACATGTTTGTGTCTGTTTATATATATATAAACATATATATATATATATTTATATAAAATATATATAAAAATACTTGTGGCATTGTGGAAGATTATACGCACTTTATAGCAAATCATCTGAGCATCGCGAACACATGTGATTTCAAACATCTTCCAGATTTATTCCCATTTGCTGTTGGGTGAAACTCCACCCTTCTAGTTTCCAGTCCATTGTGAGGCTTAAAAGTGAGATATATCTTCATTTAGCTCCAACAGTATTAGTCAGATTAGAGATCAGACACTAATGTCAGTAAGGAGGTCTGGGGTGGGTCAGTCACCATTGTAGTTCATCCCAAAAGGGTTCAGCGGTGGTAAGATCAGGACTTTGTGTTTTTTAACTCTAATAATAACTCGGCATGTGATAATGGAGGTCAGGGGTTTTATGCTCAGGGTCATTGTCATGCTGGAACAGTGTTGGTGTCTCTTAGTTTCAGTGAAAGAATAATGTAATACTACAACATACAACAAACATTCTAGACCAACTGTGGGCTTCCAGATTTGTAGAACAGTTTGGAGAGGAACCACATACGGCTCTGATAGTCAGGTGACCTCAAATGTTTGGTGATAGTGTATTGTTAACTTTGATGTTAGCTCCATACAACACTTATTTCTGTTAAAATGTAATATTGCTAGACATCTGGCTTATCTTGAAGTACGTTTTAGGATCATCTAAATATGGGTCTGCTTGGGTTTTGAGTCACGGCACACTATTTATCAGACAAATAATATGGTTATTACCGTTATTATTGTCTAGATAAGTTATTGAAGTCTGATAACTAGCCCAGAGCTACTAAAATATCATTCATGCATTTTTGCATTTCTATCCTTTTTTTTCTGGCATGGTACACAAACTGTTATAAAATTAGTTTTTTTTCCTTTTTCTTTTTTTTTTAAATGCTATTTACTGCGAACACTAAACATTTATTCAGACATTACAGGACTTTCATTCATTTATCTTCTCAGCAGCTTATTTCCTAATTTGGGTTCACAGTGGCCTACTGGAGCCTCTTCTCAGCATACACAGGGCAAGAGGTATAGGTACACTCGGGACACATCGCCAGTACAAACACCGACAAACAACCCCACACACACCCTCCTATGGACAATTTTTAAGAATCACCAATCAAGCCATTGTACATGTTTTTGGACTGTGGGAGGAGACCGGAGAACTGGAGAAAGCGCATTCAAGCATGGGAAGAGCATGCAAACTCCGCACCGAAATAACCACCGGTTTATTAGTGCAGGTTAAACAAATAATGCTCAAATAAATTGAGAACGACTTTTTCTCTTTAATGGCAGCTTTTTATTTAAACAAACGTTATGGAGATCACACTGTTCTTAGATGTTTTATTGCAGTAAAATTGCAAAATTTGTGGCTGATGATTTGACACTTCATTCATTTAATCATTCATCTTCTTACCCGCTTATTCCCGAATTCGGGGTCACAGGGTCTGCAGCGCCTATCCCAGCACACTTCTTCCGGTTAATTTTCTTTTTTCACTCAAACCTGCAGGTGATATTCAAATGTTTTGAAAGTCATTTCAAACTTGATGAAGGTTAAGTTTTGACTGTGCACTCATCTTACCCCACTGACACAGGGGTGGAGTTTATAGTTACCTGCACATCTTTCCATTGCGTAACGACGGACTAACCGCTTCAACCTAATATTCAATTAAAAATGTAGATGCAGGAGACGCTGCCACATTCTGCAGGTGACCTGTAATTTAAAGTAAGCTATGCAGGAAGTACGGTAGTCGAGTCCACACATGTTTCATGTGTATTTCAAGCATTTTTAGATGTAAGAATTAAAAAGGATGCAGTCCTAACATGTTTTTATTGAAGCATGAAATGTCATGTTTATTCCATATGAATTATAAAACACTCGGGGGGGGGGGGGGATAGATGGTATTGTAAGATGTTTGATTGTTATTTTGACTTGCGTAAGAAAGATCTACAAGATTAAATGATTGAAAAGCCTCCCGCATCATTCTGACTATATGTATGGGAGCATTTCGGCATTAAGAGTTAAAATAATGAGCATTAACGGGAAGTTTATTGGGAAATGAGTGTAGTCCGGCGCTACAGACACGCCTTATCGATGAAATTTAACCTGACCACCACACATGTTGAATGACTTGGGAGTGAATTCACTCATTCGTTCATTCAACTTCTTACGCACTTATTTCCTAATTCAGACACAGTGGTGGCTCAATTCTTAAAGTGCTGAGTTGTTGATTGGAAGACCAGGAAGACCCCCACCACTGCCAAGGAAGACATGGGCTCAAGTCCGCCACTGTTGTGTCCTTGAGCAAGACCCTTAACCCTTCCTGCTCCAGGGGCTCTTTACTTACTAAGATGGGATATGTGAAAATCAAGAATTTCCCTCAGGAAATTAATAAATAAAATATTTACAATATTTTACAATACAATAATGTTATTACAATAAATTTATTTTTGCTAAAACCATAGGCGTCATGGGGCTATTTATGTTCTCTGATATAAGTTTTCTTGTAATAAATGAAAAGCAAATTGTCTTTTTTGCCTGAATTTAAAAAAAGTCGCCTTTAATTTTCTACACATAAAATTAATTGTTGTTGACCTTCCAGAAGGTATTTAGCTTTTTTTTTTGTTTGTTTAGTTGAGGGATATACACTTAACGTTGCTGATAAATGATAAATTTATGAACTAACACATTAAGAATCTTAAAGCTATAACATGCTTTCCTGTCCCTCCTTAATGATTACACTAAAAAGTGGTGGGCAAAGTAATGTAAAAACTATAAGCAAGAAATTCCCACAAATAATCCAACCTATTATTATTATTATTATTATTATTATTATTATTATTCGAGCCTGATGTCGAACATCCGGTTTTTGTTCCTGATGAAAGACCTGCCATGACGTTTAACCTTGAGGTGAGAAGTACACTTTGACTAGTTTTGTCTGTTTACACCTAGCAATGTTCTTCCAATCATCCAAAGCAATACAATTTGACTAGTAAATCCTGACGCAGGTGGTGGAATTGAGGACAAGTTTACGTCTGAGCTCTGAGGCGCTGCGACAAAGTTACAGTCGATTGAGAATTTTTCTGTTTAGTCATTTGTTAGTCTGATTTAAAGGGGAAATTTGGTAGTAGTAATAATAAAATAAAGATTAGACTAGACGGGCTGTGATTTGATGCATCCACCACCAACAGTTTTGCTTAATAAAGTAATCAAACGGTGTTAATCATTTTAGTACGCCTGTAAACTAAGGATGGGAAAACTTTTTTTTCCCCTCCTGACTAGACCTTTGATATCTAACTATCTATAATTTATACCTTTACTATAGATTATATGTAGTAGAAATATAGTATAGAACCTTAAGTGGAGATCCATATACACTGTGCATTACTTACATTGAACATAGATACCTGATATATTCCATTGAAAAAAGGATTTTAAAAAAAGTACTCAACAGCATATTTGGTATGTAGTTTTGTAAAACTTGCCTACAGTCTACTTTTGTATGGCTTTCCATTCCATGTCATTCTTTGCATACGCCCTGAATTGCAGTCCTGTGCTACAGCACCAACACTGGTTAAACGGTGCTATTGCAGGTTGTTATATTATGTCATCTGCTAACATGATCTTAGGGTCAAAGGTTAAATCGCAGGTTTCCTAGCTTCTAAATTTGGTGCCCTCATCCATCTGTAAAATGATGTTTAACCTGGGTGCTAAATTTTTACTCATTTTACTCATTTTGCACAGCAGCTTAAACATTATATCTTGAGCGGCATTTCAAACAATGGGATAGATTGTTTTCTATCGATACATCTCGTGAGATCTCACAAGAGCTCGTCACACCCTTAGCTGTTACTCATGAGGGTACATCTTGTTTAAATCAATTCAGAGGCACCTTCTGCATGGAGATCATCCTTTGCAAAGATCATGTCAAACACTGTTATAATTTTGATGGACATCAACGGCAGCATCTAAAATTTGTACAATTTATTAATTTATATTTTAACAAATAATATGGGATGCCATATTATATAATAATATATGTTGCTTTCATGGTATGTTCGTAGCTTCTTCCTCACACTCTTTTTGAGAATTAGGGAAAAAAACAGAGATTTTCCTGTGGAAAAAAAACGCCCTCTTTCGAAAACCAGACATCCTTTAGACTCTGGTGTGTAGGTGTGGTGACTGGTGTGGAGGTGTGTTGCTCATTTGACTTGTATTGTAGCAAAAGGCTGTCCATGTTTTGTTTATTGTGCAAACAGACTTCAGTCTATGCCATTAAGTCTAAGCTTCTCAGTTTAGCAGGCTGTGTTTTCTGCTTCTCTCATGCGAAGGAGGCGGAGCCTTGTTGCTATGTTGGCCAATAGCAGACATTTCATTGATTGAGTTAGTAGGCTGCGGTAACAAACGACCGCTGTGGAATATTGCTAAAATGAATAAATATTAGATAGCGCACTAGACAGGAAATTGTAGGTATCCATCATTATGACTTCTGGGTAGTTAGCATGGTCAACTCACAGCAAAAAGGACCCAGGTTTGATTCTTTCTGTGCAGAGTTTGCATTCCCCCCCCCTCCGGTTTCTTCTCAGTAACGATTTGTGATTTGACGATTTCTCTTTTGAATAATTTGCTACCTTATTTGACAACTGTGACAAAGTTAGTGGAAAGTCTATGACCTTCTTCTGTACTTTAGATTCTACAACTTTATCAAGCGCAATTGTTTCACTTGCTGCAACTTACAGCATTCAACATTTAACTCACGTTTTTCAAGATTCTATCTATCCGTTTACGCTGAGCATGTAGCCTTCGGCTTCCTCTTTGTTTTGAATGAGTTTACGGTATTATGGTATTTTCCATAGTAACACTGTTTTGTCCAAGATATTTGGATAATGTCTAGTGTGGTGTTGCTATTCTAGCCCCTCTACTTTAGGGCTCGAGGCTTCTTGCACCGTTCAGGAGTATGGTGTGGATGGCTGGGTGGATTGAATGACTAACTGACAAATATGTGCATTTACTTTATGAGAAATTTATACGTCCAGATTTGTAACATCACTTTTAAGTCTCATTTAGGAATTTTTTTTTCTCTTCTTCAGGTTTATTGCATGTTCTTGTGCACACATACTCCAAATCCAGGCCGAAGTGAGCCGGAGAGCCCAGCCAAATGTGATCCTGGAGAAAGTGTTTACATCCATCTCAAAGGTTTCGTGTTTAACTCCACCTGTCTTACTGTATTTTCCGGACTATAAGGTGCACCACATTTATAAGGTGCTATATCAATGAACTGGTCAATTTTCATACATAAGGCACACTAGGTTATAAGGCGCATTAAGCAGTGGGGTAGATTTTTACAGTGGGGTAGATTGGGGTAGTTACATACGGACTGATCCCAGTCCCAGAACTCATTTTGGAGTTGAGAGAGGGATACCCCAAACCTGGTTGTCCGTAAGCGCTATCATGTGACGGCTGCCTTTAGCTCTGTTTGCCTGCAGTCACAAAAGTCGTACTAAAACATTTTGACAGATTTTCTGTTCGAGGTCAGTAAGCACAACCAGAATTAATATATAAGGCACAGTCGATTTTTGGAGAAAATAAAAGGGTTTTATGTCTTATAGTCCCGAAAATACAGTATTCTTTTTCTCCTGTTTGTAATTCATTGTTTTATTCTTTTTGTGTGTTTGTAGGTTTTTTAATATTTCCTTATGCTTTAAAAAAATCCTTACTTTATTGGGATCAGGTTTTATAAATGTGTGCCTACTATGCTGCCTTGCACCTTCCTCTTACAACGCCCTTTATAAGGTTTATCATTACTGTGGTGACATACTTGCAAAGTGCTATGTTTTTTTTGTTTTTTTTAAAGATTTCTATTACTGCCTGGGTCGCATCTGTTCTAAAACATCCAGTCACAGATTAACAGCTTTGGCAGCAACATGCTCACATAAATGATGGATAAAACAGCTTATCCCCCGTGGAGGTTTTATTGTTGTGAAAAAAAAATAAAAAAGTATAAATCATGTCGTAATGGTGTCCCAGCTTTACTGTGTGATAGCAACCACCAAAATTTCAAACAGTTTTTATGACAAAAATTAAAGCCATGTAATATATTAATAATGACACTGTTATAATAAGACATAAAATAAAATTTGGAAGCCTCTTTTAGAACAAAAGGGATTACCATATGTGTGTCCTAACTTTTATCTCCTGTCTATATTAAATTTGTCTAGTAGTATAAATAAAATTCAGATATACTTTAGCTGTTATTTTGATGGTAGCATATGACATCCCAACAGCACAAATTTAACGTCGGATAATATTAATAACCTGCTGTTAAACGTGTGAACTACAAGAAACAATTTTAGGTTTTCTAAAACCACTTCCACGTAGGATAAGTCATCCCAACAGACGATGCACATTTACTATATAACTCAATAGGTTGTATGTCATGTACAATCTATGATGCTTTTCTGCTCAACGTGTTTGTACAGACTGATTATTTAATCATAATTACCTAAAACAGTTAGTTGATTGGAATGTATTTAGTCATTGATGGTATCAAATATAAATAAGTAAATAGCTTTGAGTATTTTTCTAGCTTATTCCTTTGTCTTTATTGAAGTGGACAATGGGTTTTTTTTTGTTGCTGTTGTATGTCAGTGTCCAGATGCACGTCAGCTAAACGGTTTGTCTAAGCAGTTGGACTGGGAGGTGAGGAAGATCCAGCGATGGTTCCGTCATCGGAGAAATCAGGACAAACCAAGCACAAGGACCAAGTTCTGTGAGAGCATGTAGGTCCTGCCGTGTGCCTTCTAGAGTGCTGTACGTGCACATGACCTTGGACCGTTTTATTACTACTAGAGTGGATTAGTGTTATAACCATGTGGGCAGAGTTTTTATGACCTTGGAGTCTTTCTAACATGGGATATTTATTTGATTTGTAAATGTTGGTCTTTGTGTAAGGTTTGTTCAGGGTTGTGCACGTCTAGCTTTGTGTCCTTTCAGGTTTGGTCACTGAGAACACAAGCATTTTGTCTGACTGTCATTTCTTTTCAGGTGGAGGTTTACATTTTATCTGGGTATATTTACCTATGGGTTCTGCTTTCTATGGCAGGTAAGTATAAAGTGTAATAAAGATATATATATATGCTGCAGTAGAATTTGGACTACAAAGCCATTACCGTTTTCTTGTCAATATGAATCCATGTTAACACTATTGTGTTTGTGTGTATTTTAGTCCCCCTGGATGTGGGACACACGGCAGTGCTGGTATAATTACCCCTTTCAGGTGAGATATAATCATCTGGGGTCTATGTTGATGAAATCATGTTTTTAATGTCTTCTTTGAGGCATCAAAATATCCCATGCTGATCATTTTCATACAATAAGATTCCTATCACTTTCTGTCCTGTAATTAGTGGCAGTCATAAATAAGTCAAACGGCTGAGAAGCTAAAGGTTAAGCTGCTTTTTTTTTTTCCACGCTGCTTTTCTCACAAGGTTTAAGAGCTGAAACCGTCACATGACATGCACACTGTAACCGTAACCCCTGACTTCTAAATAATACATACTATAAAGCTGTGATGAATACGCTTATGTTTATGACATAAGGCAGTCAGATTTATTTAGAATACAGTCTGAGGTGGTTCTTCATCTATACATTAATGATGGAGGATTATTGGTGTAATTGCAGAGCCACTGATCATGCCCACCTCTGTGTTCTGTCGTATGTATTTCAAGCCGTAGATTCTAGCTTTGATCATGTGAATGTTCCGGCAGCTGATTACACCCAAAGTTTAATTTTGTGTATTCAATATATTCTGGGAGAAAAATTCATTGCGGAGGATATTTTTGCTCTCTATTCATTCGAGACTTTTATCAAAATCAGTGTTTTGCACAGTAGCAGTTTTATTGTTAGGTAGTGATAAAATAGCTTATAAAAATACAACCCTAATTCAAGTTGTTTGTATGTGGTGTTTATCTTTCAAGGCTCTCAGTCCTGGCCTGTATCACTACTATGTGACGGAGCTGGCCTTCTACTGGTCTCTGATGTTCTCCCAGTTTACAGACATTAAACGAAAGGTATGTGTGTGTCATTCTTGTTGTATACTTCACTTACCAGCCACTTTAGTAAGAATACACACACACACTTAAACGCATTTCATTTTGTTGTTCCTCAAACATAGAAATGATACTTTGCCTACAGCTGAATGAGTGTATTGTTGGTGGTTAGGTTTATTTTGATTTGGTGTGGGTGTGTATGCACGTGCTTGTATGTGCTTGTTGGGGCTATAATCTACTCTACTCTTGTCACAGTGGCCCACTTTACACACCTGCTCTGCTGTTAATCAGTCACACACACACACACACACACACACACACATCGGAGATATTTTCAACATGCAGAGACGTGGATCTCTGTTTACACCGTCATCTTGAAAAACGCATTGATTAGATGGTGTTAGTAAAATCTACCTGTGGCTGCACAAAGTAGGGCCGCACAAATAATAATAATTGTATGTGAAATGTGCCGAGCTGATGGCACACAGTTGCACTCCCATGACCCGGGTTTGATTCTTTGACCACTCTCTCCATCTTATTGACTTAGTTACCTCTATTTCTCTTATTATTTTACTGAATAAAAACCTTAGCTCCTCTAATTAGCCGTCCAACACCTTAACCACTGATCTACCATTTCCCCCGTTTCTGTCCTATAAATAAAGGCAGTAATGTCCCAAAATACATTTTATTGTTCATCTTTATCCGCATTATATCTTTTCCATTCAGTACACACACACACACACACACACACACATCATTGCTTTACATCTTCTCAGTGAGTGAAAGTGACATCACTTCCTGTATCTTAGTTATGGAAGATATCATCATTAGCAAAGACCCAGATTAGCAATGACTCGCACACCCGCTCAATCACGTTGCAAACCAGTTAATACCTCCAGTAACACCCTCCGCCCAAGTCCCACCTCCCCAGTCGCAATGGGGGCCGCACCATTGCTACAATGGTGACCTGACAAAGAATGTACATCCTTTGCTAGCTGAAAATTATATTATTGACGCTTTCTTGCCCAGCCTTCAAGATCTGTATTTGTCTAGAATGAGCTAAAGGGCTGAGAACATGACTCATGATTTTTTTCTGGAACAGTTTGAGTATCTTATTAATAAGATAATAAGATTACTACATTATTGTATTGGCTTATTGTCAAAAAAGTCTGGAACAGAATTTTTTTTGTCACGTTAAATAGAAAGGACTTTGCAACACTGGAAATGTTGTAAGAATATAATGGCGTCTAGTTACTATAGTACTTACCATAGTACTTATCCCAGAACATTGTGCCCTGAAGTGATGCATTTTTATTTGTTGTAAAACAACAGATTATACATTGTATCCACGCATCCAGTAGATACATTACATATGGTACACACACACACACACACACACACACACACACACACACACACACACACACGCACACAAACTAAAATTCCTAGTAGCATTTCGGATGGGGAATGGAAATGCCTTTATTTGTTTTCTAAACTCTCTGCACGGTGCAAGCAATCACCATCAGACCTATAAATTTACTCTGAGATTTCACTTGTCACATGAGCATAGTAAGGACAGAAGAATGATGTCTAAGACATTGGTGAGCATCTGAACCACCATAGCAAAGTCTCACTAATAAATAAAGTGTGAAATCATTAATATCTGTCCAGATCTACTGTTTAAGCTATCAGAAATTGACAGAACATAAAAAGTACACATTTAGACCCAATTTTAAAACACCATGTTGATTGTGACTCCCAGATTCCTGAAATATCATGACTCACGGCATGGCTAACTCACATGCTGCATGTGGAGCTTGAAAAATGTCTATTTACACATCTTGGGAAACACCGAATGAAAAAAATGTTAACAATTTATTATTATACCATCAAACCGCGAATCAGGTATCTCATCAGAAGAAAGATATGTGTATATATATATATTTAAAAAATAATTCATACATTATCTTCTAACCCTCTTATACCCTAATTCAGGGTCACATAGGGCAAGAGGCAAGGGCTACATTCTGAACAGGTCGCCAGTCCATCACACATAGACGAACATCCACTCACTCACACATTCACACCTATGGGCAATTTAGAATCAACCTAATGTACATGTTTTTGGACTGTGGGAGGAAACCAGAGTAACCGGAGAAAACCCATGCAAGCGCGTGGAGAACATGCAAACTCCGCACAGAAAGACCGACTCGGAAATTGAACCCAGGACTTTCTTGCTGTGAGTCGACTGCGCTAACCTCTACGCCGCCCGCATATATAAAATAATGTTATATAAAATGATGCTTTTGGAGACAGTATTAGTATGTGGCGTATTAAAATTGCGTATTTATGTGTGAAAACAGCGAGACCTGTGTACAGGCAGCGGTAGGACTGATTTTATCACGCCGCTTTGGGTCTGTTGATCACCAATTTGTCTGACATGTCCTGTCATTGTTCAGTAACAAATGTAAAGGTGCCTAGCAGGAACTTTGTGATTTTGCCAGCATGTTTGACTGAAGAGACTGAACATACTGTAGAATGAAAAATTAAAGAGATATCCAAGTATATTTAACACATTTTCCTGTTCTTTATTTTATGCCGTTATAAAAATATGTAAACCAAAATATAATAATGTTTGTACGTATAAATTGTTATAAAAAGATTAACTAAATTTACATATACTATGATACATTTTATCAAACAACAAATAAAAGTAAAAAAAATGGAATGAAATACTCATTTCATACAGCATTTTTGATTTTCTTTAATTTAATTTACCCATTTAAATTTACTCTCACCATGAAATAGAATTTCGGTCATACAGTCCAGCCCTAATTGAATTAAACCTGATCTTATTTAGCTATGAATCGCACTCTTTATTTTTAATACGGCGCCGTCGTCCCTTCCACATTCCTCCAGGAATTGTGGGACCTTGACATGAATTACAAATAATCTGGCATGTGTCTGAATAAATACAGTATACATAGTGGCTTGTTTAATCAGAGGTTTAAGCATGACAATGCAACTGTGCACAAACCACCTAACCTATAACACAGGGTTTTATGGTTGTGTAGGAGACTCGCGTTTTCTGCACAGAGCCCCATATCACACATATATCAAGAGTCATGTGTTCCACTTTTGACCATATAGTGTCCATAATTCAGTCTGTGTTAGGGTGTTTGGTTAGGGTTAAACGCCAAAGGTTATTCCATAATAAAAGCATTGTTCGTTCAAAGTCAGCTTCAACAGCATGCGACAGTTTTGATTGGACTGTAATTACATTATTCTGTTTATTGGTTAGCTCATTGGTCTGTTTATTGGATCAACAAATGTGGTTTGTGCATGATTTTGAGATTGAATGGGTTTTTTCAGCAGAAAACTCCACGTCCATTCATTCATCATCTTACTCGCTTATTCCCTAATTCGGTGGTCACGGGGGCTGTTGGCGCCTATCCCAGCGCACATAGGGCGAGGGGCGGGGGTACACCTTGAACGGGTCGATGGGTGAATTTTTTCAATAAAATTTTTTTTGTCCTTCGGCTGCTCCCGTTCGGGGTCGCCACAGCGGACCGTGATCCGCACATTCGACTTGCGGGTTTTACGCTGGATGCCCTTCCTAACGCAACCCTCCCATTTGTCCGGGCTTGGGACCGGCACTAAGTCTACTCCCTAATGGCTGGGTATTTATGGCAAATTTAGACTCACCAATCCGCCTAATGTTTTTGGACAGTTGGAGGAGACCGGAGTATCCGGGGGAAACACACGCAAGCGCAGGGAGAACATGCAAACTCCGCACAGAAAAACGCCAGACCCGGGAATCGAACCCGGGACCTTCTTGTTGTGAGGCGAGCGTGCTAACCACTACACCATCGCGCCGCCCAATTTTTTCAATAAAATATGTATTGTTTTTCATTAGATATTTTGAATATTTTTAGACTTTCTCCGGGTTCTTTGGTTTCCTCCCACAGGCCCAAAACATGTAGGTTGGTTGTTCAGTCCAAGTTGCCCATAGGAGTGCATGCAAGTGTGGGTGGTTGTTTGTCTATGTGTGGCTCTGAGATAGACTGTCCAGGGTACATTTCTGCCTCTTGCCTTATGTGTGCTGGGATAGGCTCCAGGAGACCCCATGACCTCAAATTAGGGAATAATTTGGTTAGAAAATGAATAAATGAATGAATGATTGAATGAGAATAATACTTGCAATTTGATGCATTTTCATTTTGATGCTTATGTCTGTAGGACTTCCTCATCATGTTTGTGCATCACCTGGCCACCGTAAGCCTGATCAGCTTCTCATATGTGAACAATATGGTGCGTGTGGGCAGCCTGGTCATGTGTCTGCACGACGCCTCCGATTTCCTCTTGGAGGTACAGTGGAAAAGAAAGTTTATTTTGTTTAAATGTGTTCATAACACATTTTTAAAAAACTATATATTTATGTTGAATATCTTGTTCTCAGGCTGCCAAGTTAGCCAATTATGCCAAATACCAGCGTCTGTGCGACTTCCTGTTTGTGGTATTCGGAGCAGCCTTCATTGGGACAAGGCTCATCATTTACCCTGTCTGGTGAGTAAGTCAGAAAGTAAGAGGAAGAATGCAAAAAAGAGCTGGAGAAAAAAAGAGAGAGTATAAGAGCTACGGACAAACTTGAACTATTTACTATAGCAGCTAACCTCCAAAAATGCTCTCTTTCCCTCACTCTATTTCACTCATTCTTTTTTTACAATCTCCCTTTTTCTCCCTCTCACTCTTCTCCCCACTCTCTCTTTCTCTGTCTCCCTGTCCCTCTCTCTCTCTCTCTCTCTTTCATGATCTTTCTCTCTCTTTGTCTTTTTCTGTCTTTCTATATCTCTTTTTCTCTTCTTTGTCTCTCGCTCTCTGTCTCTCTCTGTATTTATCAGTATACAGTAATAATAGTAATAATAAAAATAGTAATATATAAGTATGTCCCGGGTTTGATTCCCGGGCCAGGAGTCTTTCAGTGCAGAGTTTGTATGTTCTCCATGCGCTTGTGTGGATTTCCTACAGGAACTCTGGTCTCCTCCTACAGTCCAAAAACATGTACATTGTAGTGGCTCACATTCACCTCAATTTTGATCAGTGATCCTGGTGAGACTAAGTTACCCATAGGATTGAGTGTGTGTGTGTGTGTGTGTGTGTGTGTGTGTGTGTGTGTGTGTGTGTGTGTGTGTGTGTGGTTGTGTGACTCCCAGTGCCTCTCGCACCTGTGTGAATTGGGATAGGCTCCAGCAGACCCGCTGTGGCCCAGAATTAAGGAATAAGCGGATTAGAAGATGAATGAATGAGTAAATATATAATTATAAAAATGTGTCCAAAGGCTGATGAGTAAGCTCATAAAAAAATCCCCCCAGATGAGGTTTTTCCGAGTGATGCACAAGTGTGTGTGTAAAAGCCCAATTAAGCGCTCTTCAAGCCGTCTCTGATAAGGACCGTTTCAGATTGCTTTCGGTAAAGCCAGAGTAACTTGAGCAGGCAGATTCAGTGTCTGGGGTTTAGGGTTCGGTAGAGTAGCAGTATCATTACCGAACCTCACATAGCAGAGCAGGAAGAGTCAAACACTTGACAACGCACATTCAGCACAATGCCCAAATAAACCTGACCTAAAGCTCATTCATCACTTTAGCCATGCACAAGGTTTACATTACACTTATTCATTTAACAGCGGCTTTTATTCAGAGTGACTTCGCCGTCAGACACAAATCCAATCAGCAGAGGGTCAAAGAGCTCGCCGACAGGAGCTACTACTGAAACCTGGACCAGGACCAACCTTCAGTTCAGAAGTAGTGGACATGGAGGATTATTATTCTAAGCAAGGGCAAATATGTAACACTCATTATATTGTGTAGTATGATCCAATATGGTGATTCCCTGAGTAAGAAGATAAATGAATGAATGACAGTTGGATGCTGAACTAAAAGCCTGTTATATTATTATAGAATAAAAACTGTAACTAACTGTAACTGTATCCATTGGCTGAATGAGAAATAGACCAAGATAAATAAATAAATCCAATTTTGTTTGTCTCCTAAAGGATTGTACACTGTACAACATATACTGAAATGTTTTTGAGGGTTGGTCAGAGATTAGGTTCAGCACCTCTGGAGCAGGAAGGGTCTTTCTCAAGGACCCAACAGTGGTGAACTTGGCAGTGGTAGGGCTTGAGCTCATGTCTTCCT
>JAOTRA010000001.1:6389183-6408754 GCA_026260255.1 Pseudolaguvia tuberculata | reverse complement strand
TAATATAATATAATATAATATAATATATGGATGTCCATGTTGTATGTATGGGTTTGTTCTTTTTTTTAATCTTTTTTTTTTTTGCCTTTAGAATAAAGTCTGGTTTTAATAGGTGTGTAGAGAGATGGATATTTCTTTTTTACTCTCGCTCCAGGTTGTAGGTTTGATATATGTGCTCCATAAAGGTTCAATGAACTCTAAAGGAAGCTGTGTATTAGGAAGGAGAAATGGCAATTGCTTTTACCACCTTCATGTCTCTGGCAAAATCCAGTACAATGCCTTTTCCAGCAGCAGAACGTTCTGTTCCCAGCAAAGCCCACCAGATAAACCGGTGGCTACTCACTATCAGCCCTCAACTGCCTTAAAGAACATGGCCGATCTTGGGAAACGTTGGGGAACAAATTCTGTTAAAACGTTGTCAGCGACTGTCAATTATTGGTGGGAAAAGTATGAAGCGTTTGTTGGGTTGAATGAGGTTCGAGGTGCCCAGTCCAAGGTTACAGAGGTAAGTATTTTAATTGATGGATGATTTAGTAGTGAATTTTAGGTAACATCAAAGATCCTAACAGGGGATGTTTTTGTGAGCAGGCTGAGAAGGCTTTCATGGTAGCTAGGGGAATGGTACGCGAGGCTCATGTGAGTTTGGAGGCTCTCCAGATAAAGCTTAAAGAGGTTCGAGATCGTCTGGATCGAGTGTCGAGAGAGGAGGCACATTATCTTGAATTGGCAACAATGGAACACAAGTTACTTCAGGTGGGATGACAATTAATTAATTTCTAGGTGTTCGTCTTGAGTTAAGATGATTGGATCATGTTAAATATCATGTATCACTCAAAC
This sequence comes from Pseudolaguvia tuberculata, assembly GCA_026260255.1. Classification (NCBI taxonomy): domain Eukaryota; kingdom Metazoa; phylum Chordata; class Actinopteri; order Siluriformes; family Sisoridae; genus Pseudolaguvia; species Pseudolaguvia tuberculata. Next base: position 6,407,917 of record JAOTRA010000001.1, on the reverse strand, counting down.
CTTCTCCTTCTTCCCTGGCAACAGGAAGAACGGCGCCTGAAAACAGCGTATGAAAATGCAGAGGAAGGAGAGAGGGAAAAATTTGCGCTTTTCTCAGCCAATGTTCGTGAGAGTCATGAGAAGGAGCGGACGAGGGCTGAGCGCACCAAGAACTGGTCTATTATTGGGTCGGTAATGGGTGCCATTATTGGAGTCATGGGATCCACTTATATCAACAGGGTGCGTCTTCAAGAGTTAAAAATCTTGCTATTGGAGGCTCAAAAGGGACCCGCAAGTTTACAAGAAGTAATTAATGTCCAAACCGATTCGTACAAGATTCAGCAAAAAGAACTCCGAGGACTAATAGATGCTCTTAGGGTAACAGTTACTAATAAAACCGTTGAAAAGCCTGGATCTGTTCCCATAGCAACACAAGCCACAATGCAACAACCAAAACCTAGCATAGCAGAAGAAACCATGAAAGAGATTCTTCTGCACAGTCAGCGGGTTCAGGCAAACACAGAAGATCTAAAGCCACAGATGGAACAAATCAGGCAGAGTTTAGGGAAGATGGCAACTGAGCTTCAGATCGTGAAGAAGTCCATCTCCGATCGTCCTGTTGGCAAAGCGGTCATTCAGACAAAAGATACACCACTTTTAGTGTGTGAAACCGAGAGCATCATCCAAAATCTGGACCACACTGAGAAAAGATTGGAAGCTAAGATTAACAAGTCTACTTTATACAACACTCTTTTGACTTATACAGCGTTTGCTTTATCCATGCCAGTGCTGTATATTATCTTCAAAGGTACATGATGATCATCTAGACTACAATTTTTATCTGGGGCCATTGTTTGAACATTGCTTGTCAATGTCCAACAAAAGTAAAAGTACTGTAGAAACTGTATTGTGAAATCATGCATGAGATTAAAAAATTTAAAAAAGTTTTGTCTTATTGTATTTCTTGTAATCTACAGACACCTCATATACTGTGTGATCAGTGACCTCACAATAAGGTTTTATGTAATTAAGTCTGCCAAAAGTTTGTGGTGACCTAAACCATCAGATCCAAACTGTTGTTACAAATATGGAAGCCCACAGTTGGTCTAGAAGGTTTGTTATCTGTAGCATTACATTATTCTTTCACTGAAACTAAGAGACACTGTTCCAGCATGATAATGACCCTGAGCACAAAACCCCCTGACCCCCATTAACACATGCAGGAACATTATTAGAGTGAAAAAAAAACCCCAGTCCTGATCATACTACTTCTGAACTTTGAGCTGTACTGGACCTCAATCAAACAGCAAAATGGACAGTAAATCTGCAACAAACACATAAAGTTGTACTTCTACGACCACTTGAATTTATTTTCAAATTCATTCATTCATCTTCCCTGCTTATTCTCTAATTTTGGCGAGAGGCAGGGGTACACACTGGACAGGTTGCTAGTCCATCCTAATGTACATGTTTGTGGACTGTAAGAGGAACTCAGGAACTTCTTGTTGTAAAGCGAACCATGCACGTGCAGGGAGAACACCCAAACTCCGCACAGAAAGATCCTGGCCCGGGATTCGATTGTGAGGCGACTGTGCAATCCACTATGCCACCGCGCTGCCCCATTATTGTTATAATTATTATTATTTAATATAACTATTAGGTTATTATCATTAATAATAATAATAATAATAAAATCTCGAGCCCATGACGTAATGCGTGCGAACCAATCAACAGCCAGAGAGACGTTTTCTCGTTTCATATTCATAAGGTTTCGCGGGCTTTTGGTCACGTGTTTATTTCGCGCGAAAACTTTGCCTCGTCTAAAGAATAGTAGTCTGAAAGGAATAGAATAGAGAACCACGTTATACAATGGCGGTGAGTAAAATAACGCTTAAATACATTTCGTAATCGACAAAATAATGCAGAATTCTCGTGGTTTAAACGCATTATTAATCCTTGTTGATTTCGAGTTCTTCATTTGCATTTTGTTGACATGGTACCGTTATTGGTTTAGCAGTGAAAGCTCTGTGTGCATTGTCGTTTAATTAAAAAAAAAAGGAAATAACATTCGAAGTGAATAAAATGTATTATTGTCATTAAACAGGTTAATATATAAATATATATAACTATGCAAACAATGTTGTGGTTGTTGACATCTTTAAAGTAAAGTTTTAAATAATATACAATTCAGGCATGTGTTTACGAATCAGTTTGACAAATTAAGTCGGGCGACTGATAGATTATTAAAGAAATTAAAAATATTTTGTCAAACTTGACCTTAAATTTCACGCCATGCTTCTTTAATTCTCTTGTTTTACTAAATCGATTCTTTCAAGCAAACCCCGTTTAAAGGAACCGATTCCTTAGTAAATCAGATCTAGCGTCGTGTTTCTTCTTTTTATTGCTCGGAATTTCACAAATAAGCAATTTAGTTTTTGTCTAAATTGTATCAGATGGCATGCTTTTACTTTTTTTCACTCTATAACTAGTATCATTGCTCGGTTCCTTTAAACAGGGAATCGGTTTAGGGAAGTGAGTCGGTAATAAGTTCAATCCAAACCATAACAAAACAATTTCTCAATAGACTCAAGCCTGATGTTTTGAAGGAAGCTTTATTCATATAAAATGTTTCTTTTTAAAAGTAAATTCCTCTTTATTGTTTGAATATACATTTCTTTATGAAAAATTTACAGCAATAAATGTTCGAGTCACCGATCCAATTGAACATAATTGTTAGTTGCACATGTTTTATTATGGATTTGTTTCCTACACCTAGGATTCCTCAGAGTCTTTTAACATAGCCACAAGCCCGAGTCGTGGCTCACGTCGTGGTGATCTGACCTCCAGCCCGGGCCGAGACCTGCCTCCTTTTGAAGATGAATCTGAGGGCCTTCTTGGGGATAATCACCCAGAAGAGGGGGAGGAGGAGGAGGAAGAAGATGGGGAAGAGCTGTTTGGAAACCAAATGGAGGGGTAAAGAATGCTTTACTTTTATTTTACGGCTTTAGGATGTGTGCTAAGTGATGTGGTAATTATGTAAAATGTTATTTGGTAAAATGGCTGTTACACTCCTTGTCGTCTGCAGGGACTACCGTGCTATTCCCGAACTGGATCGATATGAAGCCGAAGGTCTAGATGATGATGAGGATCTAAGTGAACTATCTCCTGGAGCTCGTGCTCGTGCCGAGGCTGCCTTGAACGACAGGGACAGGCGTTTGGGTGTGGGCCGCATGTCAAGAGAACTGCTCTATGGTGAGTGCAGGACAACCTGGTGTATCAGGGGTGCATATAAATTATTCAGAAATGTAATGTCTGTTTTAGGATTTACAATATCAAACGCATATGATGATATTACTATACAACTGTACATTTGTCCTTGACACCTTTTATCATTTAAATGGCTCTATCTATTGCTTTTAGACTGCGAAGATGAGGATGATGAGCGGCCATCAAAGAGACGACGGCGACTGGCGGAGCGTGCTGCAGAAGGCACTGGTGCCGAAGGTGATGATGAGGAAATGATTGAAAGCATTGAAAATCTGGAGGATATGAAGGGTCACACTGTGAGGGAGTGGGTATCCATGGCTGCCCCACGCTTGGAGATCTACCACCGCTTCAAAAACTTCCTGCGCACGCATGTAGATGAGCATGGTCACAATGTATTCAAGGAGAGGATCAGCGACATGTGCAAGGGTAAATAGATTCTTTGGGGGGGGGGGGTTCTTTAAAAAGATTTTGGGATTAATAATGTCTTCACTTCCCTTGCTATTACTAAAATAAGGATTAAGTGCCCTAGTTTTTTTAGTTTTAAATGGAAAAACTAAATTAATTTCACTTGAGTGAAATTAATGAAACTATATATTTCCTATTGTAATGTTCTCAGTTTTGTGTCGTTAATTAGTTTTTCTTTGTTTTTAGAAAACAAAGAGAGCTTGTTAGTAAACTATGAGGAATTGGCCTCCAGAGAGCATGTTCTAGCTTACTTTCTCCCTGAAGCACCTGCTGAAATGCTAAAGATCTTTGATGAAGCTGCAAAAGAGGTGGTGCTGGCCATGTACCCCAAATATGATCGCATAGCTCACGAGATCCACGTTCGTATTGGCAACCTCCCTCTGGTAGAGGAACTGCGTTCTCTCAGGTTAAGATTCATTCAAGTAAATGGTTGCTGATTAATGCAATGGTTTTAGGTTAAACTGTTAAACCTTATATCCATCTATTTTCTTCTGTTTGCAGGCAGCTTCATTTGAACCAGCTGATCCGCACCAGCGGTGTGGTAACCAGCTGTACTGGAGTGCTGCCTCAGCTCGGCATGGTCAAGTACAATTGTAACAAGTGTAACTTCATCTTGGGCCCCTTTTTCCAATCACAGAACCAGGAAGTGAAGCCAGGTTCCTGTCCAGAATGTCAGTCCCTTGGTCCGTTTGAAATAAACATGGAGCAGGTGTGTACTTAAGCGTCCATGCTATAATTAGTGTGTTGTAACTTGTCCCCGAATATTATAAAAATTTAACTGCTTTGTAATTAATTGATCGAGTTTTTCCACAGACTGTTTATCAAAACTACCAGCGCATCACTATCCAGGAGAGTCCTGGCAAAGTAGCAGCTGGCCGTCTGCCCCGGTCCAAAGACGCCATCCTACTTGCTGATTTGGTAGACAATTGCAAGCCTGGAGATGAAATTGTGAGTCTTGGTCATTGCTACAAATGGTTGGGAGTGTCGGTACACCATTTGTAAAAACATTAAAATATAAGTATTTGATGTTATGCTGATATGTCATTAGGAGCTGACTGGCATCTACCACAACAACTACGATGGATCTCTAAACATGGCCAACGGCTTTCCTGTCTTTGCCACTGTAATACTGGCCAATCACATTGTGCGGAAAGATGAGCGAGTAGCTGTGGCAGAGCTTACTGATGAGGATGTGAAGGCCATTGTGGCTCTATCCAAGGATGAGCGCATTGGAGAGAGGGTGAACACATGGAATATGAATTAAAATTAATTTCCTCGCTGTGTAATTTTGAATAAACTGAAGTGGCTTATTTTTATTTATGCAGATATTCGCCAGCATCGGACCTTCCATCTATGGCCATGAAGATATAAAAAGAGGTCTGGCTCTTGCACTGTTTGGTGGCGAGTCCAAAAATCCAGGTGAGTTATTTATAGCATGCTTTGGACCTGGATTTCAGACACACAGACTAATTTAGCTTAGACTTTTTGGCCTTGAAACCTGTGAATGTTTCAAATCTGCCACTGGAAAATTTTCCTTTTTCATGCTAAGCTTTTATTATCTCCTGTACCTTTTTGTACTGTAGTAATTTTAGTTTATGTAATTGGCTTTGCCTGCAGGCGGAAAACATAAAGTACGTGGCGACATCAACGTGCTGATGTGTGGGGATCCAGGCACAGCCAAGTCCCAATTTCTAAAATATGTGGAGAAGGTGGCAAGCCGGGCGGTTTTCACGACAGGCCAGGGTGCCTCTGCTGTCGGTCTTACAGCGTACGTTCAGAGACACCCGGTCACCCGTGAGTGGACGTTGGAAGCTGGGGCTCTGGTCCTGGCCGACAGAGGAGTTTGTCTCATAGATGAGTTTGACAAGGTGAGGATTTGTAGATTTCTATTCAAGTGTAGTTTTAGTTTGCTGATTTTTTTTATTTATTTATTTTTGCTTGTTGCACAGATGAACGATCAGGACCGCACTAGTATCCATGAAGCAATGGAACAGCAGAGTATCTCCATTTCCAAAGCCGGCATTGTCACGTCCTTGCAAGCCCGCTGCACCGTTATTTCTGCTGCTAACCCAATTGGTAAGAATCAGTTTTTCATTTTATCTGTATAATTTAGCAATGCTTTGATTTGCATTTTGCCTCCGTGTTAATTCTGGCCACTTACTGGGTTATATTCTAAAATATGTCCCATTTTCTTTTGAATTGGTTTCCTCCATGCTATCAAAATACTTACAGGATGTGTTTCTGCTCAAGTCATATCTAATGAATCATATTTGCACACATCCTGCTGAGTGCCGTCACATTAAAATATCCATGTTTTGTTTCTGAGCGGTGGAAAGCAGCCTGGTGTTTGATAATTGAATTCTTAAGCAGAAATTATTTTATAGGTTATTTTGTCTCTAAATTGATTTGCCGCAATGGTATTTTTTTTAACAAAGACATGGGTTCAATCATTTTCTGTGCATGGTGTAAAATATCCAAGCACAATTTAATAAGTGTCAATGTTTTCTTTTAAATAAAAATCGATAAGATTAAAGTAATGCAAAAACAGTTACATTATGGCACAACATGATGGAAACAAGGTTCACAAACATGTGATTTTCAAACATCTTATTCCATTTTCACTGCTTGATTAAGCTGCACTCTTCCAATAAGATTTCCATTTCAATATAAATCTTGGCTTAACAGTATTAGTGAGATCAGATGCTAATGTCAGGTAAGGAGGTCTGTGCTGGGGCAGTCTGCATTCCGGTTCATCCCAAATGGGTTCAGTGGTGGTAAGATCAGGACTGTGTTTATTTATTTATCCCCCCCCCTCTAATAATAACCCAGCATGTGATAATGGAGCTCAGAGGTTTTGTGCTCAAGGTCATTGTCATGCTGAAACAGTGTTGAAGTCTCTTAGTTCCAAAACATTCTGTGGGCTTCCATTTTTGCAGCAATGGTTTGGATAGGAGCCACATATGGATCTGATAGTCAGGTGACCACAAACGTTTGTATGTCAAAGCAGCTTTATGAAATCAAGTGATACAATAAAGAACACTTGCTAAAATCACTACCTAATTTACTACATGTAAATTAGGGTCACAACACAAACATTCCCAACCAATAGGGGGCACTGTTGGTACTGTGAAAAACTATTTCCTCCTGGTGCAGGAAAGATTTATTTATGTAAATTAAATATGTTGTGATGTAATAATAAGCAAACATTGTGCTTTATACTAAAATTCGAAGTCTCTTTAGGTGCAATGGTAAAGCATTCATGGCCCATTTTGTTCCTGGAAACAGCATCTCCTCTTGCTTGGGAGTTAAGCTATTTTGTTGACGTGGTTTGTTTTATGTTTGCTTTTACAATGATTTTGTTTTTCGGTTAAATGTGGTTGTCTTACTGAGCCACTGTACTCAACAATTTTTGTCTCTGTTTTCATATTAGTTCTATCGTTTTAAATTACAGACCAAATACTTTGTAGACTGAATGGTAACATCTCTTCCATTTCCCTTTCAGGTGGTCGATATGACCCATCACTCACTTTTTCTGAGAACGTGGACCTCACCGAGCCTATTGTGTCTCGTTTTGACATCCTGTGTGTTGTGAGAGACACTGTGGATCCTGTGCAGGTGAGGGTCAAAACAAACTTCCTGCCTCTTCCAATGTTAAAGGTAGATTATAAAAACTTAATTCACCCAATGTTTCTTTTCTTTTTGTAAAGGATGAAATGCTTGCACGCTTTGTGGTGAGCAGCCACATAAAGCATCACCCCAGCAATAAGGAAGGTGGTATGGCCAGCCTGGAGGAAATGGTGCTTCCCAATTCTTCAGATGTACCACCCATTCCTCAAGAGCTCCTTAGGAAATACATCATCTATGCCAAGGAGCGTGTGCACCCTAAACTGAACCAGATGGACCAGGACAAGGTGGCGCGGATCTACAGCGACCTCCGCAAGGAATCCATGGTTAGAGGAGCTGTTTTGGGGACTGGGTGTAAATTCTACCAATTTTACGATACATTTTAATATTGCAATATAAAACATGCACGCTCTTTGAAATTTGAACGAACCTGAACTGCAGACGTAGCTGTGCATGTGGATGCTGGTGCCTTAACCCACTTCACTTTAATGTGTTTACATTCTACAAAAAAATCGGTTTCAACAGTTGGTCTTACCTAAAAGTGCGTTTCATGTCCGTGCTGAATTGGGGGCGGAGGGGGAGACAACGGTCGCTTGCAATCAGAAGGGTTATCTTGCCAGAACAAAGCCTAGACAAAAAGCAAAGGCTGGACTATCTGAATGCTATTTTCACCCCCCACCTATTTATAACCTGCCAAGTTTATTCTCTAGTTAATTCTGCTTTCCTTTATTTTTAGTGTTGTGTATTGCCATCCTGGTTTCATTCAGTTAATTTTGTGTTTAAATCTGATTGATTTCAAAATGCAATTGGTACACCTATTTTTTTCCCCAAACACTGTTCCAACACCCATAATAAAATGTTTGTGTACCAGATTTTATTTTTGTTTTCTTTATCATCAGTGACAATATTTACATTTTTCTTGACCCGTTTCAACCCGTTTTGTTGTTCATTCTGACAGGCTACTGGCAGCATCCCCATCACGGTGCGTCACATCGAGTCAATGATCCGAATGGCAGAAGCTCACGCGCGTATGCACCTCCGTGACTATGTACAGGAGGACGACGTCAACATGGCTATTCGTGTCATGCTGGAGAGCTTTATCGACACTCAAAAATTCAGTGTGATGAGGAGCATGAGGAAGGTACAGAGTAATCAGAGTATCTTTTTCAAAGTTGCAGAACCTCTGATAGACATGCGGCAGGTTATAGTTGGCTGCTTACTTTTGATTTCTGAAACATTAAATAACTGCAACCCCATTTCACTTACTGGTCACCAAGCCAGGCTTTTATTGTTTTTGGTTTTTTTGTATTTTTTTTGTGTCCACGATTTGGTAGTACGAGATGCATGTTAAAATCCTGAAATCTGTTGCTAGTCTGCCAGTGGTTTGACCCTCCAATGAAATTCTGGTTGTCTGACACTTTCCTGTGTCCAACCAGGAACTGATAGGAGGCCCCAACCTGTTGATAGACAGACAATTGAGTTAGGCCATGAGCAAAATCACCACTATAGATGAATTTTTTGGATGATTCATACTAGTGTGTTTTGGGTTTCTTTTTTCCACCCTAAATGTGTCTTGAATGTTGTATGGTCGAGGTATAAAATCCTAGTGTTAGTGTATTGTACAGTTCACTGTTTATTGGTGTGGGTGTTGCTGACTTAAACAATGAAAAGCTAGGGTTAAACCAGTACCTCCAACAATTTGATCTTTTGCTTACTGACTGGTGTCCCTTCTCCCCCAGACGTTTGCACGCTACCTGGCTTTCAGGCGAGACAACAACGAGCTGCTGCTTTTTATACTGAAGCAACTGGTGGCCGAGCAGGTCTCCTACCAGCGCAACCGCTACGGAGTGCAGCAGGATGTGATCGAGATCCCGGAGAAAGATCTGGCAGACAAGGTGACAGGACATAAAAACATGGTCTTAATACAGATTAGTAACAGTGTTCATGTGGTGACATGGTAGTGGAGCTGTTGACTGCTAATTGGGAGAACAAGGTTCCCTGCATAACAAACGCTGGACATCTGATCAAGGCCCTTAAACATTAAAATTGCTTAGGTGTACAGTATACATTTTATTCTCATTATTCCTTAATTCGGTGTCATTGGGGTCTACTCAAGCTTATCCCAGCACACATACGGCAAAAGGCATGTAATACAAACTGGGCAGGTCACCAGTCCATCACAGGGACACACATAGACAAACTTTAAGTAATATTTAGGTTATCTTTACCAAACTCTCTTTTCCTTTTCTCTTGCTTTCTTTTTTGCACTCACTGCATTTTTTTTTTCCTGCCACCTTCATTGTTTTTCTCTCGTGCTCATATTTTTTTTTACACATTTTTGCTTTGCTCTTTTTTTTTTCCTTCTCGTTTGTCTTCACACACTCACTTTTTCCCTCATCTTGCATTTTTGTCTTTCTTTCTCTCCCCACACCATAGGCTCGACAGATCAACGTCCACAGCTTGTCTGCGTTTTATGACAGTGACTTGTTCCTCTCTAACAAATTCTCCCATGATGCAAAGAAGAAGCTTATCATGCAGCAATTCTAGGCTGTGTACTGCAGATGGACTGTATTTGAGATGTGTAAATATGTTCCTGTATCTCCACCATGTGTGGAAATGGTCCAGTTCTGATATGGATCCAGTGACCTAATCATTCAGAGAAGCTGCACTTCAACATGAGTCATGTTTGTATTTTTTGTATGTTGTAAGACAGGTGGTAGGAAGTTGTTAATGTTGTCATTGCTTTTTTTTTCTTCTATTAAATGTAGAAATATTTTCAATGTTTGGTATTGAATATTTAAAAATTGTACCAAAAAAATTAATAAAATGTGTTTTGACTGTTTTATTTAAACTGTTTTTTGTTTAATAAAACAGAGCAAAAGATTGAGTGTTTCTTCCCACAATCTAAAAATATGGACATTATGTAGATGGAGTCTAAATTGTCCATAGGAGTGAATGTGTGACTGGTTGTTTGTCTATGTATGCCCTGCAATGGACTGGCAACCTGTCCAGGGTGTACAGTTGTGATTTTCAAGCTCTTGTCTGGGTTTTACCTTCAGACAGTAGTTTGTTGAATGAACTAATATTCATGTTGTCCAAATATTTATGACTGCCTTTAAATGTATATTTTAGTACTATTGTGTCCTATGCCTGTTAATGTTAACATATTATTTGAGCAATCAATCGAACCCCCAGGCAAAACCTGTTAATAATTTTTATTCAGTTCATTATATACACATTGTACATTAAGTTGATTGGTGAACCTTTATTGCTCAGTGAGAGGTTGTTCGTCTGTGTGACCCTGTGATGGACTGGTTACCTTCCCAGGGTCTAACCTCTGCTTTTCGCTCTGTGCACTAGGATAGGCTCCATGCTCCTCTTTTATCCAACTAAGTAACTGAGGGTTAAGAGTCTTGTTTAAGAGGCCCAACAGAGGACAATTGGAGGTTCCGCAAATTCATGGTCAACACCTTAACCTCTGTACAGCCAATATTTTTCCTGAAATGTTAACAGGGGAGACGATTAATGAATACATCACTATAACTAGCAGTACGTGTGCCATGTGTGCTTGTAAAGCGGTCCTAAAATTTATTATCCATACGAGTCATTTCACTGAATCGATTCTTTTGAACCAAGCCCTTCGAACGAGCGTAATTGAAACGAGTGCCATTCGATTCTTCTGCACCATATAAGTGACGTTTAAATCTAATAAAAACCAGACCTTCAAAACAATATCTAACGTAACTCTTTTAAAACGTAACATTGAAATAAATATTTAAAAAAAATAAACATTAATTTAAAAAGAGCATTCGGTTCATCTCGCGAATTGATTCTTTTGACTCGGAATCGGTTAGCTTCACTCACGCTCACTTCTCGCAACCTTTATAGCGCCGCAGGATGTGCGAATGAACTAGAATCTGTTCCAAACCGTGGAATCTCACCCTGAGATCCTGATCCTGAAAAAAAAAACCCCGAATCTTTGCGTAGTCATGCTTTTGCACATCGAGGTCAGTGAGACAGCGGACGGCGTTAAGATGCTGCAGATGCTCCGTTAATTCTTCATCCCACACATTTAGACACACACACACACACACACACACACACACACACACACACACACACACACACACACACTAACCATGTCGATCACTGCTGTGTATTAAGAGATCACTAAAACACAGCTTAGTATCACAAGATTTCTTTCCAAATTTATCTCTCTCAGTATATATATATATATATATATTTCTTCTGATTGTGCATCTTGCAACAATGCCTGGTTCTCTTCGTCATCTCATCATAGGTATGATCATTTTTAGATCTATTTTTTAATGCGTATTAAAATGGCTTTTATAAGGTCTAGTAATGGGTTAATCTTAGATCATTATACTTGATTATAATATGTACCAAATTTGTTTCGTTACTTTTGTTATATATACATATATTGGATAGATAAGCTTTTTTAAAAATGTATTTAAGGTATGGAAATAAATCATATTTTTTTAACAGATATACATTTTGATATACAGTAGCTCAACTTTAATATGGATGTTTAACCTGGAAAGGTGCCTATAGTGTGCAGTTAAAGTGACAGTACATCATTTTATTTTATTAAACAATTTCAAGCAATGACATGCAACTTTTGGGGTATAAGACGATACACAGGCCTACCAAGGTACAATGGATCTTTCCGCAAGTGTGCCATTCAAGCAGGTATAGATTTCTTTAAAAAAAAAAAGAGGAAAGGGTAGAATGGCAACAATCCTGCTGTCTGGTAGGGGGCTAGTGTTAAGTGTGCCTACTGTAGAGTTTGGTGCATTTATTTTGGAAGGATTCCTAGTGCTATTAGTCATGTATTTTAAAAAATCCAATTTGTTTTTGTGTCCAAAGATTTGGCCGGCTTTCGGTGATCACAGACTGCGTTGGTCAAAAAGCCATTCTGTGTTTTGGCTGCATTGGGCCAGAACTCAAATACATGAGTTGGAATGTTTGTGAAACACTAAAACATGAAATATTTGAAATATCTCAAATGTATGTATGTCTGTCTGTCTGTCTGTCTGTCTGTATGTATGAAATGATTTGCTGCAAATTTTACCTCCAACCTAAAATGAGTCATCTGTAGGCTGTTCACTTAAAAAAAAATCTATATCTATATATTGTTTATTTAAATATTACAGAACAACGGAGAAACAAAACATGAATAAATGAATGAATGAATGAATGAAGGAATAGAAACAAAATCACAACTTCACCTAGCAGTTATATTCCGGGTAGAATGTTTCTACAAAAAGATGCAAAGCTATTGTCAAGCCTGGTCTACTACGTAGTTTATTCGTTATTGTTTATAGCCACTGCAAAAAGCTTATAGCCTGAACCCAAAGCTATAAATCTCCATCTCGACTTACCCCGACGCTGCAGCAAAGTCAGTCTGTGATCATAGTGCAGGATGGAAACAAAGTAATTTAGGTCCAAAGTGGTAGACATTTTGTATGTAATGGCAATTCAGTGTCAGTGGAAGGTAGGGGTGGGAATCTTTAGGTACTTTAACTATATTTAGGATTCGAATCCAGAATCAGTTCTTTATCAGAATCAGAATCAGTTCCCCTAACTCTTCTGCTGTGTAAATCCATGTGTCCATTTTTTCTATCATTCCAAGCAGAATCTGAGTTTCTCTGCTTTTGGTTTAGATTATTCATTCATTCATCTTCTAACTACCTTTTTCCACTGGGTCACAGGGGTCTCCTGGAAACTATCCCAGCACAGACAGGGAGAGAAGCAGGGGTACACACACATTCACTACTCTAAGAAATTTAGAATCAGAAATCAATCAACCTAATGTACATGTTCTTGGACTGTGCGAGGAACCTGGAGTACCCAGAGAAAACACAAGTGTGTGAAGAACATGCAAACTCGGCACAAAAAAACCTTATTTGAATTTGTAGATTTTTGGGAATACTTTCTGGAATCGTTCTAGAAAGAATTGCAATGCATCGATGAATGGATTTTTTCACCACCCCCTAGTGTGATTAAGATTCCAATTAGCAGTTTAACACCTTAACCCTTCACTTGAATTCCCCGCTAACATAAACGTAAAATGTGATATGTTTTGTTAATTATTATAAATATATTGAGGGTCTAATGTCACAGAAGTATCATGTGACTCTAGACCCGCTTGTCCCTTTTCTTAAAAACGGCCTCAGCTGTTATTCTGAAGAAACAGGTGGAGAGCAGACATGTTGTGACTGGCATGAAATTAAAACCCTCTTGAAAGCTCCACAGTGTGTGCCACTTTTATTCATGCAAACATAGTCAGGGATTAGAAAAAGAAAGGAGACTGTGTGTGTGTGTGTGTGTGTGTGTGTGTGTTAGTGCAAGCTTCTTTAATGGGTAATCCCCATAGCTGGGATCCCAAAACCTAGGATTAAATTTAATCTTATGCAAAACATTGTCTAGAGAATCAGCTGTTTCTTGTCCAGACGCAGGTTTAATCAGGTTCTGAAATCCTGACTTTTTTTTTTCTTCAAATCCAAATGAAACCTAACTGCTTTACTTATAGTTTATTTTCTAGACTATTTTGCCAATAGTTTGTGGTCACTTGATTATCAGATTTATATGTGGTTCCTCTATAAACTGTTGGAAGCCCACAATTGGTCTAGAATGTTTTTGTAGGTTGTAGCGTTACATTATTTCTTCATTGGAACTAAGAAACTGGAGTTGTTGATTGTAAGACCAGGAAGGCCTGGGTTCAAGACCAACCACCACCAAAGAAAAGCTCAGCCACGGCCAGGTATACCACTGTTGGTTTTTTGAACAAAACCTTTAACCTTTCCTGCTCCAGGTGGTGCTGTATCATAGCTGATACCCAGCGTTCTGGTCCCCAACATTCCAAGATGGGATAAGTGAAGAAAAAATATATTACTGTATGTTGTCCGGTTTGTTGTTCCAACATGATAATGACCCTGAGCTCAAATCTTTATTATGACATGGGATATTATGATTGATTGGCACACAAAAACTAAAAACATTGGAATGAACTGGAACATCAACTGCATTCCAGATCTCTTAACCTAATGTTAGTATCTGATCTCACTAGTACTGTTGGAGCTGAATGAACCAAAATCTCATATTCAATAAAAGTTTGAATAGAATAATTTGGAATAAGTTCTTCAAAAACATCACTGATGGTCAGGTTAACCACAAACGTTTGACAATGTAGTGTAAGTTGAATGACGTCATAATCTTTTATTATTTACTATTATTGTGTTTGTTTGCTGTTTATTATGCGATTATTGAATAAATAATTGCTTATTGATCTTCAATCGCTACAATGATGGGATTTATTTATTAGTGTGAGATACAGTCATTTGTCTCACAGCACGTTGTTCATGTCATTTTTTAGACATCATTTATTCCACTGCCCATATAGAGCACGATTGCGCACACCTATCCAGACCTCTGTTCCCCCAGGTACTGTAATCTTTGGATTCCATTTGGAAGGTTGATAGCAAACCTCACTGGAGTGAAAGATACTGGCTAGAAATGATTGCATGATTGGTAACTATCATGCCTTAAATACACTGTAGCCAAATGTTTGTGGTCACCTGACCATCAGATTCATATGTATTTTTACCATATTCTCCATTTTGCTATTAGATTGAGGTCAACTATTCTATTAAAATTGTCAACTACAATTTGTAGCTTGGAAGGCATGGTGGTGTAGTGGTTGCGTGGGTTTTCTCCAGGTCCTCCGGGCTTCTTTCACAGTCTAAAAACATGTTCATTTGGTGATTCTGCATTGCCCATAGGAGTGAATGATTGTGGTTGTTCTTCTGTGTGGCCTTGTGATGGACTGGCAACCTGTTCAGGGTGTACCCCTGACTCTTGCCCTAAATGTGCTAAGATAGGCTCTAGCAGACACCCATAACCCTAAATTAGGGAATAAGCGGGTTAGTAAAAGAAAGAATGAATGAATGAATGAATGAATGAATGAATTTGTAGCTTAAATGTGATTGGGTTCAATTCCATCAGAATTAGATACATATCAGATACTAACATCAGGTAAGTAGGTTTGAGGTGTAGATGGTGTCCCGGTTCTTCCCAAAGGTGTTCAGTGGTGTTAAGATCAGGACTTTGTGCGGAAGAATCAAGTTAAGTGCTATCCAATCATCCAATTATAAAACACCATGTCATAATTGAGCTCACTGGCTTTTGTCTGTGTATATTTGACATTTCAATCCAAAGTGAAGTAGGTCTCAGTTCCTGTAATAATAAAATAAATAACACTGAATAGGAATGTCTCAGATCTCTTTACTGCAGCAATGTTGTATCGTCTTACTGGCTATTCAGCAACTCTGGATACTGTACAAAGCCTCTCCAGAGTGCCACCTACACAGTGCTGCAAAGTCAGACAGACAGATTGGTACAGACATATAACCTAGCAGGGGTCAGAGGAAATCAGTATTTAATTTTTACACTTTTCAAAACATCTCTCAAAGGATTTATTTATTACCAAACTTGGGCTAGGAGTGACTGAAAACTATGGCAGGATCTGAAGTAAATAGCCCACATACTGCCTATGAAGATACAGTATATTGCCTAAAGTTTTGGGTCACCTGACCTTTAGTTCTATATGTGGTTCTTCTTCAAACTGTTAATACAAATATGGAACCTCACAGTGGGCAGCACAGTGGCATAGTGGTTAGCACGGTCGCTTCACAACACAATTCCTAGGGCGGGGATCTTTCTGGTTCTTTCTGTGCGGAGTTTGCATGTTGTCCCTGTGCTTGCTTGAGTTTCCTCTGGGTATTCTGGTTTTCTCCCACAATCCGGTTGATTGGTCATTCTAAATTGCCCATAGGAGTGAATGTGTGTGTGAGTGGTTGTTTGTCTATATGTGCCATGCGATGGACTGACGTACCCGTGTCCAGGATGTACCCCTTCCTCACACCCTATCTGCTCCAGCAAAACCCCTGTGACCCTGAATTAGGGAATAAGCAAGTAAGAATATGAATGAATGAATGAATGAATGAATGAATGAATGAATGAATGAATGAATGAATGAATGAATGAATGAACCTCACAGTTGCCTAGTAAGAACTAAGAGACTCCAAAACTATTTCAGCATGACAATGACCTTGAGCAAAAAACCCTAAGCTCCATTATCACATACTGGGTTATACTCAGAGTGAAAAAACTTGCACAAAACCTTAATTCCACTGAACAGGAACACCAACTGCACCCTAGACCTCCACCCCAGATGTTAGTATCTGATCTTACTAATACTTCAAGCTAACAGCTAAACAGAGATCCAGAATAATGGTAAATCTGTTACAACACATATGAATCTGATTGAAATTTAAATCTGAGTTTTGGTGCCTCTAACCCTAACCCTTACATAATTAATTTGGTTAATGCTATTGCTAACTCTACTCGTACTAAAAGTTAGAATGGAGAGTTAAGCTGATACAGAACCATCTGTGGTTTAGGGGCCAGCTGCAGTTAGAGGTGTTGCTGGGTAGGTTAGGCTGTTGGTATGACTATGTCCTCACTATTATTTGTCAGCTTTAATACAGTTATGAATATTTGAGCAGCTGTCTGGTGGTGAAAGATCTCTGGATGCCTTAGCAGAAGGGTAACATTCCTGTTTCACTCCTAACTTTAGACATATCTACTATTTTGATAGAAATATCCGGGACAACATCTATTACATCATAAATTAAAAAGAGCAATTACTAAGTTACATAAATATTTTAAGGATTATTTACATCTGGAGGTCCACTAGGAATTGTTAAGCTTCAGAATCTCTGTTGTTATTTCTTTCTTCTATCTTTTTTTATGAGCAACCATAATTTCTTTGTGTTTCTTACTTTCCAGGTGTATGTCTTGTACTCTTGGCATTATCTAAGGGTCTTGATGGCAGTCCAACATTTCAGTCTGGGTCCTCTGCTTCCTTTCAACCCATTCCCATTGGTCTGGAGGAACGTAACGTCGTCCTTCGGGATGCTAAAAATCCTGCCGTGCCAGGTTTGGTGGAAAGTTCTCAAGAGAGTTCTGGATACTTCAGTGAAGACAGTGAGGAAAATAGAGGTCCTCTGGCTTTAGGAAAGGCAGATGTTCAAACCGGGCTCAACTCCAGTATGGATGCAGATTCATTGATAGGTAATAGAAGCCTGAGCCAATAGAATTCTGTAATTTTTATAATTTTTAAAAATTGATATAAAAGTTGGCTGCGTGGTGGCGTAGTGGATAGCACGGTCGTCTCACAACGAGAAGGTCCCGGGTTCGAATCCCGGGCCGGGGATCTTTTTGTGCGGATTTTGCATGTTCTCCCTGCGCTTGCATGGGTTTCTTTCGGGTACTCCAGTTTCCTCCCACAGTGCAAAAACATGCAGATTAGGTGGATTGGTGATTGTAAATTGTCCATAGGAGTGAATGTGTGTGTGAATTGTTGTTTGTCTAAGTGTTGCCCTGAGATGGATTGGCGACCTGTCCAGGGTGTACCCCCGCCTCTTGTGTGCTGGGATAGGCGCAGCAGACCCCGTGACCCTGAATTAGGGAATAAGTGGGTAAGAAGATGAATGAATGAATGAATGAATGAATATAAAAGTTCAAGTTGCCTGCTCGCCTTACAGCACTCTGGGTTCGATTCCCGTACAAGTGGTCATGTACATTAGGTTGATTGGCGATGTGATTCTAAATTGCCCAATAGGAGAGAGTGAGTGTTTGGTCATTCATCTATTTATGGGCCTGCAATGGACGGACTACTTGTCCAGGGTTTACCCCTGTCCAGGGTGTATCCCTGCCCTAACTTGCACATAGAGCAAAAGGCAATCTCAGGGCAACTGCACAGTCACTCACTCACGCAATTTCGACTCACCAATCAACCTAATATACATGTATTTTGATTGTTGGAGGAAACCGGAGTACCTGGAGAAAACCCACACAAGTGCAGGGTGAACATGCAAACCCCGCACAGAATGACCCCTTGCCGAGAATCCAAAGCAGGACCTTCCTGCTGTGAGGTCATTGTGCCAACCACTATTGCACCACGCCG
This sequence comes from Pseudolaguvia tuberculata, assembly GCA_026260255.1. NCBI lineage: Eukaryota > Metazoa > Chordata > Actinopteri > Siluriformes > Sisoridae > Pseudolaguvia > Pseudolaguvia tuberculata. The sequence goes on along the minus strand of JAOTRA010000001.1, from coordinate 6,389,532 downwards.
CCCACAAATTATCATTCATTTGATATTTTCTTTATTCTAACTAAAAGTAATGTATAAAAATTACAATGTATACCTCTATATCAGTTCTTAGTAAGCCATAATGTGCATTTCTAGCCCATTCCTGTATGCAACTGTGTGCTAATCTAGCATGACTCATCAATATTTAGCATAAACAGTTTCATAACTGTCATTCATCTGGCGAAGCCCCATCTTCAGCTGACAGTCCCTATCCCGAAATATAGCCTGGATGCCAAAACAACTATTAGACCAGTGAAAAAGTGTGTGTGTGTGTGTGTGTGTGTGTGTGTGTGTGTGTGTGTGTGTGTGTGTGTGTGTGTGTGTGTGTGTG
>JAOTRA010000001.1:6360887-6389083 GCA_026260255.1 Pseudolaguvia tuberculata | reverse complement strand
CTGCCTCTTTCACCCCAACTACCTGCATATCTTCCCTCACCACATCCATAAACCTCCTCTTTGGTCTTCCTCTTTTCGTCCTGCCCGCCACCTCCATCCTCAGCATGCTCCTACCAATATACTGCATGTCCCTCCTCTGCACATGTCCAAACCATCTCAACCTAGCCTCCAACATCCTACATGCGCCGTCCCTCTAATAAACCCATTTCTAATCCTGTCCATCCTCGTCACACCCAATGATCTTTTAAAATGAAATGATTTTTATTATTATTATTATTATTATTAATTAATTAATTAATTAATTAATTAATAACAAATAACAGGTTTGTTTCTCTGTGGTTTGCAGTACAGTTCACTTCATCATATCTGATATATGATACCTGAGATATTAGTCACATTTTCTTCCACGTAGCTCTTAGTACCACCTAAACAAAGGTAGAATAGAGATTACTTACAGTCTGTTGATTATGGAAACACACATCTAAAGAAAATATATACATATATCCCATCAGGAGATAATTAACAATAACGCCTACATGAGTATAGCTTTAAATGAAATAAATTATCCATGGGGGGGAGGGGGGGCACTGGTTATGATGATTAGCACGGTCACCTTACAACAAGAGGGTCCCAGGTTTGATTCCCGGGACGGCGGTCTTTCTGTGCGGAGATTGTATTTTCTCTCAATGCTTGCGTGAGTTTTCTCCGGGTACTCTGGTTTCCTCCCACAGTCCAAAAACATGCATAGATGGATTGGTGATTCTAAATTAACCATAGGAGTGAATGTGTGTGTGACTGGTTGTTCATCTATGTGTGACCCTTTAATGAATTGGCGACCTATCCATGGTTTACCCCTGCCTCTCACCTTACGCGTGCTGGGATAGGCTCCAGCAGACCACTGTGACTCCGAGTTAGGGATTAATTATTTATAATAAATGATAAGTAATAGCAGGATTCATTCATTCATTCATCTGCTTGTTCCCTAATTTGAAGTAAATCTAAACCAAAGCCTGGCATAAAAGCAATTATAAACGATTGACTACACTCGTTCGAGTGTTTCCATATGAACTGAACTGTAACTAATCTGTATTTCAACAGTTGTGATGTTCCACTGTAAAAAAAAATGTTTTATTTGTATAAAACCATCTACTAGTACTTATATGACAACTGACAGTTTGTATGTACAATAATGTACCGATATCATGTGCATGATGCAATTATATATATCGGATGTAGTAATAAAGCCGACGCACCAATCAGAAGTGGGCAGTGTTAAAACAGTTCCGAAACCGTGGTTATTGCAAAGCTTCGATGTCTTGGATTAGCTCATTATTATCCGTTTTCTGTACGCCGTGACCTGCACTGTATGAAATAAGTAAACAACATCAACATGATCTAATACAAGCGATTTCGATAATCAAACATTAATTGTAGCTTCTTTTTTACGTACTTTATAGTAACTATACAGGTTTGGTTGCTAGCGCACTGGTTTTTTTTGATTGTTTGTTGTTTTTTTATTTTAATGTTGATCTCAAATGCTTTGTATGGAGATCCTTTTAACCGCTTTGTATGTTCTTCCAGACAAAACTTTGATCTCGTTGTTATTTAATGTTATTTTAGGTTTGACTGTTTTGAATTGCAAGAGAATAAATGTTTGAAGACTCAAAAGGTTGTTGATTTGTGAGACAATCGATACAGTCAACAGAACTGTACTTTTATTATACTGGTGCGCACATATTTTGACTCTGCTAGTCCGACATCGATGGGAAGTTTATTCTATCATTGCCCATCATTGATGTTAGAACAGAGAAAAGTCTTGAGGCAGAGCTACCTAGTTGACGATGGGACTAGTTGAGCGCAGTGCTATGCAAGGATAAGTAGCCAACAGTTGCATAAGATTAAGCATAACCCAAAGTTAAAAAATTTACTTAAATTTAAGATAAACTATGGAAAGGTATATTTTTCATCATTACATTTTTGGGATTTGATCGTTTTGACTTTTTTTTTTACAAGTTGTTTGATATGAAAAACAATAAAATGAATTAAGAAAAAATAAATGTAAAATTGCAGATCCAGGCACCTCTTCTGTCCAGGGTGTCTTTCACCCCATGTGTGCTGGGATAGGCTTCAGCAGACTTCCATGACCCTGAATTAGGGAATAAGTTGGTTAGAAGATTAATAAATGATAGTGATTATCAGCCAATAACATGTTTTATTGCATCGCTAATTTGAGCCTTTATTGATCGGACCAGCTGGGTGGAATGGGGTAGACTGAGAAAAAGGTGAATTTGAAAAGGACCGTAACCGAACCAGAGGAGTCAGAGAGTAACTGCATGTGTAGAACGGAGGGAGAGTAAAACTCCTGTACTTTTAATAGTTTTTATAAACATCAGTGTATTATTACTGAAATGGACTGGCAACCTGTCCAGGGTATAAAAGTGCCTGACACACAACGTGCGCTGTGATCGGCTCCTGCAGACTCCCATGACCCTGAATTAGTGGGTTAAAAGAATGAATGAATGAATATTAGAAACATGAAAGTGCACGAGACAAAGAATCAGATTTATTTATGCTGAGGTTTATTGTTAAAACATACAAATTCAATGATAAAATTTCGGAAACCTACAGCTTTACTGAACTAAGCACGTTGGACAGGTTTATTTTACACATGCGGCGGTCGTCTGCTGGAACAAGCACAAAGCAACAAACAATAAAGATTGCAACAATGTTCAAGCGTTCAAACAATGTCAAAGTTTCTGTTAAAAAAAACCCCAATTGCGATCGAATAAAACTACTGACGGAGTGTTTGGTTAATGATGCTGCTATCGATTTGGACCTTCACTTAATCAAAAGTAGTAGTTCTGGATGAAGATGCTGTTCATGCCTTTGAACACAGGATTGTAGTTGTAAATAAGAGCCTTCTCCTCATCGCTCGGTGTGGGAAAGCGGTGGTGGCTTTTCATGGCTGGAAACGAGGAAAAAGACAAAGAAAAAAATTAAACTCTTTAGATGACAAACAGCTCTACTTTTAGAGGAAAAGAAAAACTGCTACAGAGAGAGAAAGCGAGAGACACCAAAACAGTTGCTAGCTGCCTAATCGTTGCTTTATTGTTTTATACTTGGGTTAAAACAACCAACAATCTTACTTATAGAACCTAACAAGCAGGTACTAAAAACAGAATAGAGACCAAGTCAGTTTGCTCAAATCCAGAAAAACCTACACTTCATCTCATTTATTAAAATGAACAGGTTGAGCGCTTGGTGAGCCTTTATGACGGTTTTATGAAATTTCCTGGATATTGACCTTATAAATGAAGTGTTAATTTTTTCCGATTTTACTTTTCACCATAAAAAAGAAAACATTTTGACAAAAAAAAACCCCCAAAATAAAAATCCTATGCAACAAACCTTCAGAGACGAAGAAGCTGGCTGTGTAGAAGGAGGTTGTAATGGCTGAGACAGAGTGGACCATGCCTGACTTGTCTATCCATTCAAACTGGCTTTTTTCAGGATGCCACTGAACAGCGTAGAACGGATATCGGTAAGCTGCAAAAAAATACCAAACAAACTCCAGACTATGGTTACAAATAGGATTATGGGCATAGATCACAAGGCTACCGTATCCATATCCTTTCCTTTCACTTAATTTCAGCAGAATGACCAACATGGCAAGGCAATCTAGAGCGTAGTTTATGTGAACTTCCTGTCTTCCTTGACAGCGAAGGGGCCTGAACCCAGGTATTCCTGCTTTCCTTGGTGGCAGTTGGGCTTAAACCCAGGTCTACCTGGTCTCCCCATCAATAACTCAACACCATAACCATTTGAGCCACCACTGCCCTATGTGTTTGCTTAGTGAAGGCCCATTGCTAGACCATCATAGGTCATATACCTTTTAAAACATCTAAATGCATATCAAAAAAATATTTTATTCTGTAGGAAATTTGCTGCAAAGACAAAAATCCTATGTGATTTTAATTAACTGGTAAAGAGTCTAATACAGACTACTCCAAACCAATAATGGAATAATCACCTTCCAAATTTGGTGCTAAATGATACTCCTACCAGAGTCAATCAGCATTCTCACCTTCCATGGTAGAAATGAACTCCTTGCTGCCATCTATATTTGTGGTGAGAATTTTGTAGAACCGCTTGAGTTTGGCATTGCGGCTGAAATTCTGTCGGTGTAGAGCACATTTTAAAAAGGTTAAATGTGATTGGTAGTAGTTTGGCGGGGTCGTGTCAGAATACAAACTTTACCTTACCTGTGTAGACATGCTCCAGCTGTGGAAGTTGGATGTGATGTTCTCAGAAGAAAGGGCCTGAAGGAGGTCCTTTGGAAAACTTTTGAACAGTTTGCTGTTCTGTGCTCCTGTTTCAGAATAGGTCAACATTTACGTTCGGGGAGCAGCACGGTGGCTGAGTGATTAGCACTATTGCCTAACAGCAGGAAGGTCCCAAGGCTGATTCCCAGGTAGGACGTTTGAATGTTGAATGTTCTCCCTGGGCTTACTCAGAGTAGTTTGATTAATAAGCGCCTATAAGAGTCAGTGTGTGTGTGTGTGTGTGTTTGTGACCTTGTGCGGACCTGTCCAGGGTGTACCCCTCCTGCCTTTTGCCCCTCAGAGAGCTGGGATAGAAGACCCCATGACCCCGATTTAGAGAATAGGCAGGTCTATAAAAAATAAACATGCAAACTCCACAGAGAAAGGCCTCCTGCCCAGGAATCGAACCTGGGACCTTCTTGCTTCCCTAAAAATTAACATCTTAAGCTTAAATAAAAAACTGCATGTTTAAAGATAAATAGTTGGAAATGATTGGAAATTCAAGCTTGAAGTTAGAGAAAAAAAATTGTTACACTATGTATGATTTGGTAGAAAGAGCTGTGATGCAACCTGGAGCAAAGACGAGTGGCAGGGCTACGGCTTTAGTGTTGGTTAATGTCAATAGATTGTTGCCGCTGGTCAGAACCATCAGCTGTTGGAGGCCTTGACAAGTTCCCCATATTGGAAAATAATCAGAGGCATCATTGGCCTGAACAAAACACACCAAAATGGGATTACAACTGAGTGGTGTTACTGGTTCAACAAGAAATGTGCTTAAGGTAAATTTGTGCAACCAATTAAATTAAATCAATTAGTATCTCACTAGGAAATCAAAAGTATTTAATAAAATGTTGCAAAATAAAGTTTACGTTTACCTAGTTTGCCCTGTGGATATCGAGAACCTAACCTAATTTGCTGGATCGTTTGACTTGTTGAGATATAATTGGCACTATATAGACAAAAGTTTGTGGTCAACTGACCATTAGATAAATAGGTGGTTCCTTTCCAAACTGTTGCTACAAATCAGGAAGCCCACAGCTGTTCTACAATGTTTGTTGTAGGTTGTTGCATTACATTATACTTTTCCTGGACTAAAAGACTCCAACACTGTTCCAGCATCACAATGACTGAGCACAAAACCCCTGACCCTTATCACATTTCACATTATTATTATTAGTGAAAAAATACACAAAGTCCTAATCTTACCACCACTGAACCCCTTTGGGATGAACTACAATCACGACTGACACACCCCAGACCTTCTTACTTGACATTACTGTCTGATCTAACGAATACTGTTGTAGCTGAATGAAGAGATATCTCACATTCAAGCCCCACACTGGACTGGAAAGTCTTACTAGAAGACTGCAGCGTCATTTAATAGTCAAATGGGGAATAAATCTAGTTTGATGATGGAAATCGCATGGGTTTGTAATGCTCAGGTGACCACCAACGTTTGACAATACAGTGTACAAGGAGTGTTCAAAAGACCCAAACCCATAGGTCAATCTGCAAATACTTTAGTTTACCCAATCAGATAGCTTAGCTCATGTTATTAAATTAATAAAAGGTAGCTGGAAAGATCAGCTAAGCTACATATTGCGTATATAAGGATCAGGAGGCTATTTTACTACAGCTCACATATCAGGTTTGATCATTTCAATCATCAATGCATGTGTAAGCTTTATCGTCGATGTGCCGCTACCTCGATAGCTAGTTCATAGAAAATCTTAGCCACTCTGCTAAACTGGGACTTCTGAAGATCCACATCTCCACCTGGCAGCAATAACCTAGATTATTAAGAAAACAAATAATTACTGTTTGATTGTAGTCAAATATTGCAATACTGGAAATTTATAAGTAAACTCAAACCCGTTTATTGAGTAGAAAAGTTTACTATAGTCCTCTTCCGTCTCATTGATCCTGAGAACATGGAAAAAGAAAGATCAAAAAAGCAAGCAGGCATAAATACATCTGTAAACGTCACATGATGAGCCACTGATGTTTCAGCCTACCGTATGGGTACAACCCTGGCACCAGCTGACTCCAAATACTTCACATAGGAGGCAGGGATGTAGGAGGAACCTCTGGCGTCATAGTCACTTTCCAAGTTCTCTTGAGCTAAAACACCTAAGAAATAAATAACTGATATAATATTGTGCTCTATGTGGAGTGGGGTGGAGGCGGGTTGGGGGGGGGGAGATTTCAGTGAGGTAAATAGATAGATTAGTTAAGATAAATTAGGAGAAGCCGAAAGAAAGAAAGAAAGAAATCAGACAGACAGAGATAAAAGAAAGACATTTATAGCATTTATTCGTTTGTTCGTAGGGCGAGAAGCAGGGGTACACCCTGGACAGGTTGCCAGTCCATCGCAGGACCACACATTGACAAAACCACACACACACACACACACACACACACACACACACACACACACTCCTATGGGCAATTTAGAATCATCAATCAACCTAATGACCTAATGTACATGCTTTTGGACTGTGGAAGGAAACCAGAGTATACAGAGAAAACCCACATAAGCGCATGGAGAACATGCAAAACAAGGCGTCTTTCTGTGCTGAGTTTGCATGTTCTCCATGCGCTTATGTGGCCCGGGAATCGAACCTGGGACCTTCTTATTGTGAGACTGTTTTGCTAACCACAACACTACATGTATAAGATAAAAGATTAAAAAGGGGAGGAAGAAATAAAAACTATTAACCAGATAAATAGACAGATAGATAGATGAGTTTTATATTATAAACCTTTTTATTTTACCAATTAAAATTTAAGTTAATTCAAGTTAGAAGTTTTACTCTCTAAAACATTCCTCCGATCTACTACAACAGTTTTCCAGACAAACAAATCTGTCCAGAAGATTCCTGAACATTCCTGAGTTTAACGTTACTGAATCACTGAATCGGATCTTTCGAATCAATTTCGAAAAACCAGCATGAATTGATTCTCCACTTAGAATCAACCTTATAAATATTATTGTATAAAATAAGAATCCTTTGATGTAACATATAATAAACACGAAAAAACAGTTTTAAAAGATTCCTAAACATTTTTCAGTGCCATTATTTCGTCACAGAATCTGTTCTTTTGAGCGATTCGGTTTAAATCAGCAGCAATTCATCGAAAATTCATTCATTCGTTCATCTTCTAACCCGCTTATTCCCTGATTCGGGGCCACTGGGGGACTGCTGGAGCCTATCCCAGTGCACATAGGGCATGAGGCAGGGGTACACCCTGGACAGGTCGCCAGTCCATCGCAGGGCCACACATAGACGCAACAGAACACACACACATTCACTCATAATTTGTCAAAAAATATATAGTTCTTCTGGCATTTGTGGCAAAAATCTTTTGGTGGTGAAAATACCATTGCTGGTAGTAGGTATAAAGAGACAACTTGTTCTTACATATTACTGCTATGATGCACAAAAATTATTGCATCCCGAGTAACAGCGACTTACCGATCACAGGTCTGTAATTGGAATAAACACTGCATGATGCTGGCGCAGGGCATCCACACGCCCACGCAGCTAACGCCACACAAACCACTGCCGAGTGATGCATTCAACTCGCAGGGGGAGGGGGGGGGGGTTTAGAAGAATCAGAGATAATTTTCACTAATGAATAAATGAATCTAAACCGAAGGACGCTTTCCCCGACGTTAGAAATGCGCTTGGGTCCCGGGATAAAGTGCGCTCACTGTTCGTGCTTGTGATGCTGTGCGCTAAGGGTTGCCAGATTGACTTAACGGCTTCATCACTCTGTTTAAACCTTCCAGAGGGGTGAATGGGATGTTTTGGGGAGGATTAATTGAGTGGAATCAGTAATCGGATTGGATTACCAAAAAGACCGAAATGCAAAAACAAGAATTAGACGTTTGTGTGATCAGTGAAAATTGGATTCTGTTCGTCATACTTCTTTTCCTAAAACACGTTTACACTTCACTGTAATTCCTAACACCACCATGATACCAATGCCATTTGCGTGGGTTTCTCCCGGTACTCCGGTTTTTTCCACAGTCCAATAACGTAAATTAAGTTGATTGGTGATTCTAATTTACCCATAGGAGTAAGTGAGTAGTTGTTTGTTTTTGTGTGGCCCTGTGACCGACTGGGGATTAGGTATCCTGCATCTTGCTCTATGTACTGGCTGGGATAGGGTCAAGCAGACCCCCGCGATCCCGAATTAGGAAATAAACAGGTTAGAAAATGAATGAATGAATTACTATTAGTGTACACTAATATACCAAACCTTGGGCCAAACGTACAATAACTCTTTAGAGAATCGGGTAATATAGGCTTAAACGTTCCCAATCTGGCAACCATCATCCCAATAAAGCTGCTCGTTTATAGACGTGACCAGCTGAACTTACTTATTCACAAGACAAATTATTGTCAAATAGTATTTAATTTGGCAAACTCTAACTTTAGGTGAAATAGCTTAAATATACTGTGACGTGAAATGGCACCAGTTGTAGAGGTTCAGGTTTGTCTTGATATGGATTATTCAGTATATTTGTCTGAATTTTAGTTATTTTTCTTTAGAACATAAAACTGTGCAATAATAATAATACTAATACAGAAAACAATAATAATGTAAACAATAATTTACAACGACATTATAGGTATTGCTGTTATCTTTAAATATTAATTTGAAACAAAACAATAAAAATAATAGATTTTTTTTGATCGCGTCGAATGGCGCGAGTTGCATTCTGGGTAAACTTGCTTAAAAATGGCGGACGACGTAGAACAGGTTTGTGTTTTATTTAACCGTGTCTGGTCGCGTTTAAGTTGAAATGCGGACGATTGGTTAGTAATTAATTAACTGATCAATATTCTTTTCGCTATTGCCGGTTTTGAGACTGAAAAAACTATTTAGTAGTTATGCTTCGTTCATATCGGTTATCATTATCAGAATAAAACAGGCTGAAGTGCCGGGTTTGTTGTTTTCCCACTTGTATTGGAATTAGTCTCGCCTTCTTGAATACGATTGCCTACTACTTTGGCGGGCTGTGCTAGGATTGGCTAGTGGTGACCTAGTTTATATTTGACAAGCTTGCCAGCGAATCATCTAGTCTAAGGCGGAAGTTTTTTGGAATACGGGCGGAAATCTTTCGGCTAAGATGTTAGCTACACGGTTTATTTAATGAAAAATCTAACTAATTTTTTTTTTTAATAATATAACTAAACTATTGAAAATATTGATGTCCCAACTAAAGTAAAATTTCAAGCTAAAATGTTATTGGGAAAAAAAACATGGAATAAAATCGAATGAAATAATGTGCAGGTTGGTTGTGTTCAAAAGTTTAGGCACCCTCAATTCCATATATATATATATTCAGACACGTTAGGAAAATCCCATAAATGTTCAATGGCAACGTAGAATTAACCCTGTTTTTCTACACGAAGATATTTCAGGAGAGAGTGGTGTGGTGTGTGGCCCTGCGATTGACTGGCGACCTGTCAATGGTGTACCTCTACCTTGCACACTGTGACCCGGAATTAGGGGATAAGCGAGTTAGAAGATGAATGGATGGATAGATAGTAATAAGTATATAAGTAAGTTACATATAATTAAACCCAGAAGCACATGGTGTTAATTAATCTTTTAAGCCAGTAATGCAATTGTATTGTTTTCCCAAGGCTTTGTATAGCCAATAGCCAAAATGCTTTGCAGAATAAATTTAGTTTAGTTTATTAGGTGATCTGATTTAGCACTCATGAGATGGTCAGTATACAGTGTTCCCCCGCCACTTCGTGCTTCATGTTTTGCGGCTTCAGTGCTTCGCTGGTCAGCAGCAGCCACATTGTGGAAAGGAGTGTTGTTTCATGTTGATGCGTGAGAGAGAAGGATCCCTGCATGGCAACCAAAGAGATGAGTTGACTCAGTACTGTACATACCACGGGCTTTTATAAAGGTGCCTGATTATTTTCCGGTGTGACATCGACCAATAAGAGTACGAGTGGATTTATCTGGAGTTGATTGTCTGCCACCAACACAAGTCTCTTCGCCTCTCAGAAAGCAATGTTGATTGATGGTTTACTGTATGAAGTTTTGTAATTAACCCTATTTGAGACAAGGTGAGGGAGGCTATAGGTTGAGATGGTTTGGACATGTGCAGAAGAGGGACATGTGCAGTATATTGGTAGAAGAATGCTGAGGATGGAGGTCCTGGGCAGGAGGAAAAGAGGAAGACCAAAGAGGAGGTTTATGGATGCGGTGAAGGAAGATATGCAGGTAGTTGGGGTGAAAGAGGGAGATGTAGCGGACAGGGTATTGTGGAGAAGAGTGATCCGCTGTGGCGACCCCTAACGGGAGCAGCCGAAATAAGAATTAGCCCTATTGTAATTTGCACTGACGTGTTTAAGTAAATGCGTATACAGTACTGTTGTAATTTTTGTCTTAAATTGGTAAAGTATGAATACTGTTTACATATTTAAAACATTCTTGTACTACTTCAAATACTACTTCTACTAAACGAGGGATCACTGTAAACATTTGTGTATTTTTTTTTTTTTCCAGCAACCAGCAACAAACACTGTCGAGGAGCCTCTTGATCTCATCCGGTTGAGTCTGGACGAGCGAATTTATGTGAAGATGCGGAATGACCGGGAGCTTCGTGGGAGGCTTCATGTAAGATACATTTTATTTTCGTAATTATTTTATAATGTTTAATTAGTAGTCTATTTTTTTTGTATTACAGAGGCTGATGTGGGTGGGACAGAGCACTAGTTCTCTGCTGTGCTTTAGCGACCCGGGTTCAATTCCGGTCACCCTCCGTCTCACCACATCTCCTCCCTGATCTGTCCATTTTGGGGCATTGATATGACAAAGGGATGGAATATAAAATGTGTACAAATGGACGTTAAGGATATAAGCTGATACTTTTATAAACCTGCTCTAGGCTTACGACCAGCATTTAAACATGATCCTTGGGGATGTGGAGGAGACTGTGACTACTGTGGAGATTGACGAGGAAACATACGAAGAAATTTACAAGGTGAGCTTTTTTTTTTTTTTTTTTTTTTTTGGGGGGGGGGGGGGGACTCTAAAAATCTGCTAAGTGGTAGGCAGAAACATTAAGAATTTTTGCACAAGCCACAAATGAGTCAGAGTCAAGGTACGATTATCGAGGTGCCGCAGTTTCCAGTCCTGGATGATTATCTGCCATCTCTAGGACAGGACTTGAACAGCCTGTGTAAAAGAACATACAGATTTTTTGATTTTTTTTTTTTTTCCCTCTTCAATGCACTTTTACAAATCAGTTCTGGACAGATGCCTTTAAACATGATAAAACAACTGAGCAGTTAAGTGTTAAAGGCCTTGCTCAAGGGATGCATTTTGTCTGTTATGAAAATTGAGTCCAACCTAAACCCAAGTTTCTTGTCCCTGATCGTTAATGGTGTGATTGATCATAAAACATACAGTCCGGATCACATCATGAGTCACTGCTCAGATTGGGAAAAAGGAAAATGTACTTTCTATTTATTAGAAAAATTGCTTTGTATGTATTTGATTTAAACATACTAACCCTAGGGCAGAGGTGGGTTTAGACTAAATTTAAATGTATGACTAATTTAAATAGAAAATTTCAATAAAATATTCACTCCTGTCATTTATTGTACAACTTGTTTAAAACAACCTGAATATCTCCCCTGCTGTGGATATCAGTGGTATCATCTGAGCACTTCCACTCTTAAATGGCGTTGTGTCCATGGTTATAGTTTGGGGTTTATGTATTATGAAATTTACATTTTATACATGTTTAGACCTTTTCTGATATTGTAGGCTTTAATATGTATAATATTGGAAGTCATATATATATATATATATATGAGTTCATCCAGTCTCCAGATCTGCTGTTTTTAATTTTAATCATGTTCTTTCAGTCAACGAAGAGAAACATTCCCATGCTGTTTGTCCGTGGTGATGGTGTCGTACTGGTCGCTCCTCCGCTGAGAGTGGGCTAAACTCTGAACCACCTTGGCGTGTAAAGTGTTATGACTGTCTGTTTTCTTTTTTTTTTTCCGTTTAAAAATCTGTCCCAGACTTGTTGCATTATTTCAGTTAGACACTTAAATGCAAGTGTGCTCATTTCATTCTCCATTCATGCGTTGTATTCAAAATAAAATACAATTTTCCTTAACTTTTTTGTTTTTCCTGTAGTGTTTAATATCCAGCAAGTGGCGCCACTTGCACATCAGTTTCGTGTTTCTTTTAACATCAAGGATCTTTCAAATATATATAATTAGTAAATTTTGCTATTTTTTAATAACTCTGGTTGCATAAAGCATGTTTGTCCAGTAAAATGCTCTTTTCCTCACATTTAATTTGTTAATTAACTTAAAAACAAGCTAGATGCATGTGCTACAAGAACCTTCTAAGATGATGGTTCATCCTGTACCTGCATGATGTAAATGTGTGCCAGTAATACCTCAAACTCTTTAATGAGTCTTTGTACAATAAAAGGTTGTAACGTATTTCATAAATAATTGTTCACTCCTAGAAGAAAACTTTAACTTGTTTCCCCATTCAAAAAAACTGGCTTTTGTACAGGCACTGTTTAGTTTATTCCACTAGTGTACTTTGGATTTTCCCACAGCCTACACGCATAAACATCTGGCCTCATTTTGCTTTAAAATGGTTATAGATGAGATGAGACATTTATACATAGCTAAAAAATCTCATACAAACTTGCTACATATCTGGAAGTCCACAGTTGGTCTGGAATGTTTTTGTATGTTGTAGCATTACATTATTCTTTCACTGGAACTAAGGGGCTCCAACACTGTTCCAGCATGACAATGACCTTGAGCACAAAACCCCTGACCTCCATTATTATATATGGAGGAAGATGTTGAAAATCACATGTTTGTAATGCTCAGGTGACCAAAAACGTTTGGCAATGTAGAGTAGTGCTCCAGATGTGTCCAGTATTATGTTCCTCTGTGGCACCCTGTGACCTCAAATTAGGGAATTAGCCGGATAAAAGATGAATGTGTAAAACTCTCCCCTTTTGTCACAGTTGTTGGAAAAAACATTGCTCTGGACAACTTTCCTGGATGGTTACTTCCTTGTACCTGCTTCAGTTCACAACAGCTTAAAGATCTTTGCTCTGCCAAACACGGAGCTTCTTGTCTCAATGGCTGTCGAAACGTTGCATTGGTTCCCATTGTGATGAAGCGCTTCGAAGGAATGTGCTAGCACTTCAGACACCCTTGACCCATCTGTGGCATATGAAACGAACAAAAGCCACAGAGGAACACACTACACACTGCTGGACACATCTGGAGTATTACACTATTTTGCTAAAAGTTTTTGGTCACCTGAGCATTACAAACATGAGATTTTTAACATCATCTTCCAGCATGTGATAATAGAGGTCAGGGGTTTTGTGGATAGCACGGTCGTCTTACAACAAGTAGGTTCCGGGTTCAAATCCCGGGCCAGCGATCTTTCTGTGTGGAGTTGTGCATGTTCTCCCCGCGCTTGCGCGGGTTTCCTTTGGGTACTCCAGTTTCCTCCCACAGTCCAAAAACATGCAGATTAGGGGGTTTGGTAATTCTAAATTGTCCATAGGAGTGAATGTGTGTGTGAAGGGTTGTTTGTCTATTTGTTGCCCTGAGATGGGCTGGTGACCCATTCAGGGTGTACCTCCGCCTCTTTCCCTTATGTGTGCTGGGATAGGCGCAGCAGACCCCCGTGACTCAGAATTCGGGAATAAGCGAGTAAGAAGATGAATGAATGAATGAATGAATATTCAGGAGCACAAAGCACATTATTTCCATTATCACATGCTTGGTCATTCATTCACTCATTTTCTAACCCGTTTATTCTCTTTTGGTGTCGCTATGGTGGAATCTATCCTAACACACATAGGGTGGTAGGCAGGGTTACAGTTTGCCAGTCCATCACAGGACCACACAAAGACAAACCATCACACTCCTATAAGCAATTTAAAGTTACTAATCAACCAAATACACATGTTTTTGGACTGTGCCGAGTTTACATGTTCTCCTTGTGCTTGAGTGGGTTTCCTCCGGGTATTCCGGTTTCTTCCCACAGTCCAAAGGTCAATTGATAAGTCTAAATTTCCCATAGAAGTGAGTGATTGCGAGTGTGTGTGCTGAGATAAAAGCTGGGATAGTGGGCTGGGATGTTTCAGCAGACCCTGTGACCCAGGATTAGCGAATAAGTGGGTCATCAATAAAGATCAATGAATGAATATATAATGTCCTAATTTTATACCCAAGCTATGTTATCTTGAGATTCCCCTCTTTCCCGGTCACATAGGTCAGGTTTGTAGATTTACTGTTTTGTTGTTCTCATGTTTCTACCCACGATCTCTAAAATTGCTAGATGCTTTGTGGTTTTATCCTCTTCAGGCTCCACATAATGAACAAAGGTCCCAACATCCTATTTAGGGTTGATATGCTGAGGTTTTGGATAAGGTTCCAATTTATGTCACATCATGTTATCCCTTTAATATAATCTGTTTTGTAAAACGCCAAAGTGCAATCAGTTTAAGCACACCGTGGGTTGCCTCAGCATTCCGAACAAACTCGTTTAATAACCGGTTTCTGTATTAAGTACCAGAGGTTTTATATGAATGATGCTGAACTTAATGAACTGGCTGATTTCCCCCCCACTTTTTGGCATTTAAGCAAAAACATCTTTGTTTTGTTCTAAAGAAGCATGCCTAAAAGTTTACAGGCAAAAGAGTTTTTTTAAGCATTCTGGCAGTATCAAAACATCTGGAAAGAGCAAGATGATTTCACTATTAACCACGTTGTTTAAAAATACCTGTTTTTTTTCCAGATAACTTCAGTAGGAATGGCCATACCACGCTTTTTTTCTTTCGTTTCACTGTTTCTTTTTGGTGTGGTCAAGGTTCAATCTGTTAATTTGGAAATAAAAAAATCATCAAATACAACATAGGATTAAAACAAACTTGTTTCAGGCCGTACACTATATTCCCAAAGATTTTGGTCACCTGACCATCAGCTCCGTTGGTGGTTCCTCTTCAAACTTCCTCTTCAAAGCCCACAGATGGTTTAGAATGTTTTTGTAGGTTGTAACATTATTCCTTAACTGGAAATAAGAGACTTCAACACTGTTCCAGCATGACAATGACCCTGAGCACATCCCCCTAACCTCCATTATCACATGCTGGATAATTTTAAGAGTGGGATGAACTGGAATGGCGACTGACCCACCCCAGACCTCCTTACCTGACATTAGTATTTGAGCTCACTAATACTGTTGGAGCTGAATGACGAGACACAACATTGGACTAGAAGACTTGATCTTCATCCAATAGCATAAATGAGAATCAACCTGGAAGAAGATGTTGGAAATCACATGTTTTTGATGCTCAGGTGACCTCCAACTTTTGGCCATATAGTGTATCTAATACATGAAGGATTTAACATTATAGTGTTATAGTGTATTTTTAGGTTTTGAACATTTCATACTGTCTTTGTCTATCCATTGTCTACCCGTTTCTTATCAGGGCCAGATGGATCCCTGCTGTCATTATCCCAGCTGTCATTAGACAAAAGGCAGGGATACAACCGAGACAGATCACAGGGCTACATGCAGATAAACATCTATGCACAAACTCACACTCATTCCTATGGCCAATTTAGAATCACCAGAGGAAACTGGGGTACCCAGAGAAAACGTTTTAATTTATTCATACATCTTCTAACTCTTATATTCCCTAATTCGTGGTCCCAATGCACATAGGACGAAAAGCAGAATACAAACGGGTCCACACATAGACGAATAACCAGACACACACTTACTCCTATGGGCAATTTACCCGTACAATGAGAAAACCCATGCAAACTCTCCATAGACAGATCCCTTACCGGGACCGAAACCCGATTAGGTTGATTGGTGACTCAAAAATTGGCCATAGAAGTTGAGTGCGTGTGATTGTTCGTCCATGTTTAGCCCTGTGATGGACTGGTGACCTGTCCAGGGTGTACACCTGCCTTTTGCCCTATGTGACCTGGGATAGGAAATAAGTGTACAGAATTAAATAAGCCGTTCCATGTGAACATGGTAACACCCCAGCAGTAGTAGCTTATAGTGTGAGGAATCAAACCCACTTGTAAGCACCATGGTACCACTTCCACCAAACCTGTCTCACTCGAGAGCTAATCTGACGTGCGCATTTGCAAGTTCTGTAAATTATAGCTAATAAAACTAGTTTATTGCACTACATCCTACTGGATGTTTTTTTTTTAAATACAAAATTTGTTACTTATACGTTATTTATATTTTTTTAGGGGATCTGAAATGAATTAATGGAGTTTTAATTTATTTCAATGGGAAAAATATATTTTACATACAAGTAATTTGAGTTACAAGCTCTGCAAGGGAAGTTACGACTTAAACTTGTTAGTCAACACATGGGTTTAGTAAGTCAGACATTTTTTTCATTCTACACCTTCCACAGTATATGTAAATCAATATAAATTTATTAAAAATGTTTAATGCTGGCAAACAGGATGGGAAGAGATATTTTCAACCAGCATAACTGAAAAAATGTGTCTAGAGGAGGGCGGCATGGTTGCCTCACAACAAGAAGGTCCTGGGTTTGATTCCTGGGTAAGAGGTATTTCTGTGCGGCTGTTCTCATGCTTCCATGTTCTCCTCACGAGTTTCCTCCCACAGTCCATGTACATTAGGTTGATTAGTGATTCTAAATTGCTCATAGGATTGATCATGTGTGTGCGTGTGTGTGGAGTTGTTTGTCTGGGTGTGGCCCTGCAGTGGACTGCTGACCTTTCACCCTATGCGCACTGGGATAGGTTTCAGGGTTAGAAGATGAATGAATTAATAAATGTGTCCAGAAGAAGTTCACTGTGGTCACCAGTGGGAATTAGTCTCCTATAATTACAGTTCTCAGTATCTCTTTTTTTTAACAACTAAGCAATTGTGGGTTAAGGGCCTTGCTCAAAGGCCGACAATGGTTGCCCGATGAAGGTTGGATTCGAACCCCTGTCTTTTTGGTATTAGTCCAACACCTTAACCACTAGGCTACCACTTCCCCTATAATAAACAAAGAAGCAGCAGAACTGTTGGAATGGAAGCTCTAGACAAATAAATAAATAAAGAAAGAAATGTGAACGTGAAATGTGAACGTATTATTGTGCCATGTAATTGTTCTAATGTTGGGATGCATCTACAGCCATAAGACCAGGACAAACTCTGAGTTTTAGTTATGTCGTAAATGTACCCAATGCATGTTTTACTAGATGCACTGTTATTACAAAGCATCTGTTTTTGCTGTACTCAAATCTTCCTGCCAGTGGCAGCAAATCCTAATTGGGCATTTAAATTGATTAGATTTACTAACTTTTCTTTAGTCAGGAGAGGCAAACTGAGGACAGATTATTTTATTTTATTTTATTTATTTATTTGTTTTTACAAGGAATATAAACCAATATCCTGTCATCGTAACAAGCGAGATTATGTGTGTTGGAACATCAAGTTGATAGTTATTTGTTATTTAAACTAGTACTGAAAATGGGTCCAGTACTATTCATTCATTCATTCATTCATTCATTCATTCATTCATTCATTCATTCATTCATTCATTTATTCATTCATTCATCTTCTTACCCGCTTATTCCCGAATTCTGGATTTAAGTTGCTCTGGATAAGGGCGTCTGCCAAATGCTTAACTGTAACTGTAACATTCGTTCCTATGAACAATTTTAGTTTCATCAATCAAACTAATGTACATGTTTTTAGACAGTTGGATGAAACTGGAGTTCCCGGAAGAAACCCACACAAGCACAGGGAGAACATGCAAACTCCGCACAGGAAGTTCCATGACCAGGTTCTCCCCACACTTGTGAGGGTTTTCTCTGTGTACTCCGGTTTCCTCCCACAGTCCAAAAACATGTTGATTGGGGATAGATTGCCCATAAGTGTGAGTCTGTTTGGTCGTTTGTCTATGGGTGACCCTGTGATGGACTGGCGACCTGTCCAGGGTGTACTCCAGACCTCCATGACCTTGATGCATGTTTTTGGGTGTTGCAATTTGAAGCAGAATACTCTGCTTTATATTTATATAAAGTTTGTATATATAGTTTGGGTTTCATGGACATTAGGTTGATTAGTGATTCTAAATTGACAATGAGTGGGAGTGTGTGGTTGTTTATCTGTGTGTGCGCTGATGATCTGTCCAGGCTGTACCCTTTACAGTTCTCAGTGAGCTCAGAGGTGTGGTCACCCCCAGGCAAAATTAGTAGTTTTTAAAAAAGATTATTAATTCATTCAACTTCTTATCTGCTTACTTCCTAATTTGGGGTCTCAGGGGTCTGCTGGAGCCTTTAATCAATGGTTAATAGTTGGACTGCTAATTGCATGTAAGTCCCTCTTGATAAGAATGTCTACCAAATGACCTTATACCCTCCAGGGCAAATGTCATGGAAAGGTATTAAGATTATTTATATATTAATCCTGTTTTGAGTTTTGTATAGTTTTTTCCTAGGCAATAAAATGGGTTGTTTTTCTGCATGAAGGCCAAATTCGTCTGGTCTCCAGAAATTCTTCAGTATAATACTCCTCCTTCTCAAATGAACCCATATTAGCATATTTAGGATAATACCCAAAAAAAATTTACTACACACACCCGGTTTGAAAACTTTTTCCATAGCTTTATTGCCCACCTTTTTTCCTGCCAGTGCATTATGAAACGTGTGCTAAATGTTTATTTAGATTATTTTCCCAGACATGCTACAGATACCTTTGGGTCTCTTTGTAATGACTGGTAAACATCTGCACAGGCATTTTAGCAGATTTTTATCCTGCTTCTAAAACTTTTTTCTAAAAACATTTTTAAGACAAAGAAATTACATTGCAAGTGTATAATAGTTTATTTATGCTAAATAGCAGCCGTAATGTATGCTTAATTAAGCATGTATATATCAGTCATTCATTCATTCATTTCTTACCTTACCTTACCTTATTCCCTAATTTGGGGTCACAGGGGTTTGCTGGAGCGCACATAAGGCGAGAGGCAGGGGTACACCCTGGGCGGGTTGCCAGTCCAACACTCACACACACACACACACACACACACACACACACACACACACACACACACACACATTCGATCCTATGGGCAATTTAAAATCACCAAGCAACCTGATGTTAATGTTTTTGGACTGTGGGAAGAAACCGGAGTGTCCGGAAGAAACCCATGAGGGAGAACATGCACACTCCACACATTCACCCACAGGGAGAACATGCACACTCCACACGTAAAGATCCCCGGGCGGTAATCAAACGCGAGATCTTCTTGTTGTGAGGCAACCATGTTAACCACTATGCCACTGTGCCCCCCCCCGCATCTTTTATCCACTTATTCCCTAATTTGGGGTCACTGGGGTCTGCTGGAGGGGTCTGGACAGGTTGCCAATCCATCGCAGGACCACACACAAACAACCACACACACTTACACACACTCATATGGGCAATTTAGAATCACCATTCAACCTAATAGACATGTTTTTGGACTGTGTGAGGAAACCAGAGTACCCAGTGGAAACCCACACAAGTGTAGGGAGAACATGGAACAAGAAGACCCCTTCCCCTATCTAGGGTGTTTTTCTTAAACGACAACTCAAACAAGAAAGCAGAAGAGCATAATATTTAGGCATCTGAGACTTGAAAGTGAAATAGCATTGTTAACACTGAGTGGACTCATGTGTCAACAATTTAAGCTTGCGCTTTCTTTATCCTTGTTTTATTTCTGAAAAAAAAAATCTGAAGGACTGCATGGAAATTTTTTGTGGCTCCTTGATGGTTTACCACCGACACTTCAACCTTTCAAATATCTTTCCAAGACACATGCCTCCACTAAAGCAGTCCAGCTTTGGCCTTTGTACAAGTCTCATATTGGTCAACTATCGAGTGTTGTCTCCTTTATTTCAGTCTAAATTTCCACCCAGATATTATTACGGCAGTATTTTCGAGTTTTATTGGCAGACATTAATGGAGACAGTGCTATGCCATGTGTGACTTGTACACACACAGGCTTTGGAAATGTTTATGCAGTTTGTTTAGTTCGAACCCATTGCAATGAATCAGCGTGATAAATTAAACATGGATAATTAATTCATTCATTCATTTTCTAACCCGCCTATTCCCTAATTTGGGGCTAATGAACCTAATGTACATGTTTTTGGACTGTGGGAGGAAACCGGAGTACCCAGAGAAACCCCAAGCAAGCATGGGGAGAAGATGCAAACTCTGCACAAGAAGATCTCTTGCCTGGGAATTGAACCCAGGATCTTCTTCGCATTTTATAATTAATAAATAGAGTTAGGTAATCTTCTCCAGGTTGAGTTGTCTGGTTTGCCTGTCTTCTTGGCACAGGTCCCTCATACCACAGGTCCGCTATCGTTTAACCCTGAACTCTTTTTTTTATCCACCAGAGGATTACCTTGATGAGATTGGACAGGTCGAATGATTATGGTGCTACAGTAGAAAGTATTGTGACATCGATAATCCCTAACACTCATCGTCTGTTAGATAACTGTCATAGAATGACAAGAACATGTCCTCGATTCCCGGTGAGGCGATTAAACGTCAGTAAAATGATGGCTTATATGTGAACAAGGATAATCAGACAGGAAAAATGATGACAGTAAGGTGACATTGGTGATTATGTGAATATTGCCAAAAGTTTTGGGTTACCTGAGCATCACAAACAGATGCGATTACCAAAAACTTTTGCCAATATAGTGTATGTGTTAAGGCGGATGTTGCAGTGTCATAGTGGTTAGCATGGTTGCCTCACAGAAAAAAGGTACTGGTTGTTCATCTATGTCCAATGGACTGGAAACCTATACCCCTGCCTTTCACGCAATGTGAGCTGGGATAGGCTCTAGCATTCCCCCAGTGACCCAGAAACGGGGAACAAGCGGGTTAGGAAATGAATAAATACAACTGTGAAATTAGGGGTTCAAGATCCCAGCAGTGGAAACATGGCGGAGCTGTTAATCAAACCCTGATCCTTAAATTAGCAGTTTAACACCTTAATCACTGCACTATCACTTCCCACATTCTTAGGATATGTTCTGAAGGGACCACCCCCCTAGAAGATGTTCTGAAGCGACACCCACAGAGATCTGTTTCATTGGTAATAATGCAATAGGAATGATTTCATAGGTCCTATAATTGGTATCGTATATTTAAAATATATAAAGCTTAAATTGTAATTGTCTCACAACAAGCTAGCAAGCTCGCAGTTTAACATGCAATGAATGTTTTTCAATCAGGTTGCAATTGTATTTATGCAGATATAACGTGGCCTCTGCTAATTTTATGCTTAACCAGCGGCCAGGCAGCAGTTGCCCGATGACTGTTTTGTCCTCGTTTTGTTTTTCTGGCTTTTTGCTATGCGAGTGTTTGTGCACAGCACTTTACAGTAATCATAAACACAATAACAGAGTGTGGTCAGGCCCTGTTATTTGGGTGAAGCCACAGTCTGGTGTAAACAGAGGGTCCAAGTGCATGCTAACTGCCTTCCTGGCTTCGGTTAGGGGAAGAGACGATTAAATGCCTTTAATTAATTCCTTTTTCTATCTGCAGGTCATATGGAACTCATCTTCCAGATGAGCTTGTGCTCCATGCAGAGTGTCATTTGGCGTACTTGTGGAGAAGTTTATTGGGAGCTTTTACCCTCACTATTGCATGGAGAAAAATTCTCACTCTGACTTTAGCATGCTATCTGTTACTATGGCTTTGGTGGGGTTTTTTTTTGGTGCCACCAACCAAGAGATGGTTAAAGAGCATCAAATTGACGTCTGACTGTTGTGGAAATTTTATTCTGCTTCTCTCAGCAGGAGCATTCTCTGAACTCCATGTGGGTTTGAAGGCATCTTGAAGCAAGTCTTGTTGTCGTCTTTTGATCAACATACGTTACTTTGTTTTTACTGTAAAAGACGGCTATGGCCCTTTTGTTTATAGATATAATGTACCACTTACAATGAAATGTCCTTCTGTTTTCATACACTGCTTACCGCAAGAAATCAAAACGAACAACAGTATGAAGTTTTTATAAGCATAATTAATTGAAAAAAACCCCAACCATTTATTTTAGCTATGTTTACCAAGTCAGTATCAAGAATTAAAGGGTTTATATTAAGATTAAAGGGTTAATATTAATAATTAAAGGGTTCATATAAAGCGTTAAAGGGTTAATATTAATAATTAAAGGGTTTATATAAAGCGTTAACGGGTTAATATAAACAATTCAAGGGTTAATATTAATAATTAAAGGGTTTATATAAAGAGTTGAAGGGTTAATATTAATAATTAAACGGTTTATATAAAGAGTTGAAGGGTTAATATTAATAATTAAAGGGTTTATTTAAAGCGTTAAAGGGTTCATATTAATAAATAAAGTGTTTATATAAAGTGTTAACGGGTTAATATAAACAATTAAAGGGTTAATATTAATAA
Source organism: Pseudolaguvia tuberculata (assembly GCA_026260255.1). Classification (NCBI taxonomy): domain Eukaryota; kingdom Metazoa; phylum Chordata; class Actinopteri; order Siluriformes; family Sisoridae; genus Pseudolaguvia; species Pseudolaguvia tuberculata. The sequence goes on along the minus strand of JAOTRA010000001.1, from coordinate 6,366,251 downwards.
TTTAAGGGTTTATACAAAGTGTTAACGAGTTAATATAAACAATTAAAGGGTTAATATTAATAATTAAAGGGTTTATATAAAGAGTTGAAGGGTTAATATTAATAATTAAACGGTTTATATAAAGAGTTGAAGGGTTAATATTAATAATTAAAGGGTTTATTTAAAGCGTTAAAGGGTTCATATTAATAAATAAAGTGTTTATATAAAGTGTTAACGGGTTAATATAAACAATTAAAGGGTTAATATTAATAATTTAAGGGTTTATACAAAGTGTTAACGAGTTAATATAAACAATTAAAGGGTTAATATTAATAATTAAAGGGTTTATATAAAGATTTGAAGGGTTAATATTAATAATTAAAGGGTTTATATAAAGAGTTGAAGGGTTTATATTAATGATTAAAAGGTTTATATAAGGAATGAAAGAATTAAAGTTTTAACATCAGGCATTAAAAGGGTAATGTCAACAATTGAAGATTGGAGGGTTATTTTCAAGAATATGTGTGAATATTAAGATGGTTTATATCAACAATTAAAGGGTTTCTGTAATGGATTAAAGGTTTCTATTAAGAATTAAAGCATTAATATCAAGATTAAAAGGGTTAATATCAAGAATTAAATGATAAATATCAAGAATGTGTTAATATCAGCAAATGAAAGGTTATACCAATAATTGAAAGGTTATTATCAATAAGTAAAGGGTTAATATCAAGAATGAAAAAGTTTATATCAAGAATGAAAGCATCAATATCAAGTATATAAGTGTTAATATCAGGAAATGAAAGGTTATATCAATAATTAAATGGTTATTATGGTTAATGGTTAATATCAAGAATAAAAGTTTTTATATCAAGAATTAGACATTATTACAGGTTATTCAGCTCTCTGTCATTGTAATAACATTTGTATTACATTTTAATAGAACGTTGTGTACCTACATTTTAAACTAGTTAAACTAAATGTTTTCACACGCTCAGGCCACTAAAGTACAGCAGGCAATCAATTTCTTTTCTTTTCTTTCACTCCAGAACACCTACATGACTTATACATCTCGACAAAAGTGCTTAACAGTGTAGCTTTTGTGCCTACAACTACCAAAGCCTCGCTGTTTGGCAGCGTGTTGTGTTATTATTTCGATAAATCTCCCAGCCATCAGCTAGCTTTCTATCCTGCTAAGATTTATACTGAAACCTTAAAAAGGCCTTGGCTGTAGCATTTAAAAGCCTTTTCGTGCGGCTGTCAGCCTATGCATGCATTCGTTTACAAGTGGCACCGTTTGCCCTGTGCGTGTAGAATGCAAGATGGCCACAAAACCATTGGCGGTGCTGCATATTTTTCATCATTTTACCCAAGTGTAATATGGACAGTTTAAGCGTCTGTCGGGACTTGCTTTTAAAATAGGGCTTTGTGTGGAAATTCAATATGGTCTGTGGTTAGAGGGAGCCATCTTGGGAATTTCTTCCTTGTCTGCTTTCCTCTGATGATTGGAAAGGCTCACGCTAAAGGAATAACGTCCTCTCATTGTAAACGTGTTTACATGTACCGAATTACAGCCAGCCCCTGACTTTCCCATGAGGCACTCTGCCATAAAGCTCCTGCTACCAACACTGTGTAAAGGAATGCACTGGCGATGCATCGACCCAAATCTTATCTGAGCTTATTAACGAGCATTAGAGTCATGGATAAACAATCCAAAGACACTGGGCAAGATAAATATTAACCCCTTCTTATCCTCACTGTGGGATGTAATGGAACAGGCACTTCATATTTATTGCTTATTTTACAAGCTCTTTGCACAAAGTGTGTTTAATTATAACCAGCCTAGCAAAAACTAGACACTGTGAGCGGTTTCTACTAGCTTAATTTTAAATATCGAAATCTGTAGTGAAAAAAAACTTTAGTGGACGTATTTCCTGTTTCAGGAGTACATTGCAAATATATGTCCAAAAACATGTCCATTAGGTTGATTACCAATATGAGTGAGTGTGTGATTGTGTGTGGTTGTTCGTCTATGTGTAGCCCTGAGATGGACTGGGACCTGTTCAGGGTATACCCCTGGCTTTTGACCCAATGTGCACTTGAAGAGACTTCGATGGGGAATAAGCGGGTTAGAAGATGAATGAATGAATAGCTCTAGCTCTCTGAAAGGTTAAAGGCAGTAAGGGTACAACTTGGTCAGATCATCACAGGGCCACACACACACACACACACACACACACACACACACACACACACACAATAACTCCTAGAAACACTACACAATATTTTTGGACTGTGGATGAAAACCAGAGAACCCGGAGTAAACTTACGTGATCACGGTGAGAACATGCAAACTCCTCATAGAAAGTCCCCTGCCTGGGAATCAAACCCATGGGCGACTCACAACCAGAAGGTCTTGGGTTTGAGGCCCAGGCAAAGGGGTTGTTCATCTTGCGCTTGCATGGCAATTGCCCATAGGAGTTTGTAGTGTGAGTATGTGTGTAGACCTGTCCAGGGTGTACACCCTAGGTGTGCTTGGATAAAAATGAAGGAACGAATGAATGAATGAATGAATGAATGAATGAATGTATGAACTACCACATATTTTCACATTTAAAACACTTTAAACTAATTAAAAATTAGTATATTTTCTAAAAAATATATTTCTTTTCATCATTTCATGTTTATAACTTGTTTCAATTGGTCATGCAGAGATCTGTATTTGATTGGCTGATTTAACACAACTGGAATGAGTAAACAGCTCTTTCTTCCAAAACTACTTTTATACTTTCACATAATGGAGGTGACCACACAGTGATTATTCCGGAAAATAGCAACTGCAGAAGCATGTCATTAAAAGAAGTGAATTAAGCAGACATGAAAATGAAGGAAAAAATGTTTGCCATCTTTAAAGCCTTGTCAAAGGTCAGGCAACCTCTTTAAAGGATAAGCTTATACGGGCTTTTATATAACGTATAGGAAAATGGGTTTCAAATCCCTTAACTGTGTCTTTAATCCACCCCAGGAAGCCTCTCCATCACATGCCTAGCAGTTGCCTAACAGCCAGACTTTATACGGAAAAGTTTACCATTGTGATTCTCAGGACCATTGTCTGCTTAGTAAAGGACACTGTCAGGCCTGTGTTACGTCACCGGGGTTGGAATACTGCCCGGTCCTTGGTCAGCTTAATGAGGAAAACAACACCGTGTCAATGTGAAGACAGAAAGTCCCTTGTTTGCAGTGTTGCCTGTAGTTTCTTTTTTTTTTTTTTTAATTTCAATGAAAAGGAAATGCCTTTAACTTTAGTGCTAGAGATCTTTTATAAACGTCCAATTCTCACTAGTTCTACACATCAAGGGATCAAACGGACAATTTTAATTTTTTAAATCCTAAATAAAATATTCAATATTGGCTAGCTAGAGGGTTACTGGTATGGAAATCAGGTGTAGACCGTTCAACTCTGTCTCTTAAATTTTATTGTAAAGAAAAAACTAGGAATGCACATAAATAATAGCCAAAAAACAACATCCAATCATATTGTACAAAAAAAATCTCTACAAAGCTACTATAAAGCCATAAAAATAAAAAAAAATATCATGCAGTTATTTATGCAATCAATTTCATTGACATATGAAGTCCAGACACATTTCTATGTTGATACACATCCAAACCAGAAGCAGAAGCTAAGTGAGTTGTGACATTGTACCCAGTTTTCAAAATAAAAGTACTGATTCATTACATCAAACAGACAGCTTTGAACCCGGTGGAATTATTATATTTCAAGCAGAATATTTATACAGCAGTATACTCCTGATAAAGGTATATTTTATGATTTTGTGTCTCTTATGAGCCTTTTTTATATTACACTGCTATTCAACTGGCTCTTGGCCCAACATCTCATTAGTATCTGAAGGGAAAGTTCTAGCGCAGACATAACAAACAACTTCATTTACATCAGCAAGAGACTTTGATGATTTTCCTAACACCATACTTAAACAATTATTTATCTAAACACAGTCTGAACTAACCTAAACTCAATTGCTTTTCAGAGTGATTACTGAGCAAGTTAAATCAAGTCGCATGTACTTTTCCCCCTCCAACCCACGAACATGCGCAAATGGGTTTCTGTAAATTTCCATCCAGCTTTAAAAAATGGGAACCCGTAGAGAAATAGCCTGGGTGGAGTATTTACTTATTGTTTCACATCACAAACTTACTGTACAGTTTTTTTGATAATGTAGGCATGCCTGGATATGTGAATTACATTCCTGATATGTATTGTGTTAAGTCTTAAATTTCAGCATCATACCTCAAGGGAGTGTCAGGGAAAAGGTCAAGATGTTCTGTTTAGGAATTAACTAAGCTGTTCCTGTATTGTCTGTAATCACTTTATTTTGAATCGAAAATCAATTCCTGTACCACGCCTTGCCTACCCACATAAACACATGGATTTATCTGGGTAATTTAGCATGGACAGCTAGCATAACTGCATATTTTGGATGAACTCCACACAAACCACAACATAAGAAATATCCACACCGTTCATGTCATAACTTCATGTCTGCTCAAAGAAATGAGAACAGAGTAGCGTTGGATGTCCAGGAAAGGGAAAGCAAATGTCCCAATTGTGATGTCCCTACATGTTACCAACATGGACAGGACGTGACTGCATTTGTGAGTCACAGGAAAAAAGGAACGAGTACGTCAGATCTTTTGTTGCGGTGGATCTGCATTTTATGCAATTTGTGTTGCGGGAGAAAACAATGCAACAGGAACTGAAATGTTGTAGGTTGCGTCTGACGGCATAAAGTCTGACATTTTGCAAGCCAGAAGAATTCTTGCGCTATTTAGTCGTAGGTACATCCAAACAAGAGGCAGAATACTCAAGAACGTGGTTTGTATCATTAGAGGATGTATTTAAGCCATCAATTGAAAATTGTCTGGAAATAATTTTTTTGTTTATTTTTGGGAGGATATTTGAAAATTTTAGGATCTTCTCACAAGTTCTAAGTTGTTTAAAGTAAAACCTTTACTTATGTACATTTGGTTGATTGCTGATTATAAATTGCCCATAGGAGTGTGTGTGAGTGTGTGTGTGTGGTTGTTCATCTGTGTGGGCCTAAGATGGACTGGTGACCTATCCAGAGTGTACCCCTGCCTTTTGTCCTATGAGCGCTGGGATAGGCACCAATTCTTGGAAAGTTTTATGGTTCTGAAATTTCTCTGTATTACCTATGCTACTATTGTGAAATAAACCCAAATGAAATTAGTGACATGTTTTAACATGATTAATGTGAGAATGAGATGTGTATATCTATCTATCTATCTATCTATCTATCTATCTATCTATCTATCTATCTATCTATCTATCTATCTATCTATCTA
>JAOTRA010000001.1:6339267-6360787 GCA_026260255.1 Pseudolaguvia tuberculata | reverse complement strand
CACTAATACTGTTGGAGCTGAATGAAGAGATATCTCACATTCAAGCACAACATTGGACTGGAAGGTCTTAATAGAAGCTTGGCGCTTCATCCAATAGCAAAAATGGGAATCAATTTGGAAATTGCAAGTGTTTGTGTTGCTCAGGTGATCAAAAACTTTTGGCAATATAATGTATCAGAAATCTTTAGGCTGATGTAAAATGACAAACTTAAAAAAAACTTCATTTGCTGTTGAGTATAAAATAAAGCAGAATTTAAGAAATGGCGTAGTGTTATGTTTTCTTTTCCTTTAATGGAAAATTACACTATTGCATGTTTTCCCCGTGCTTGAGTGGGTTTTCTCCTGGTACTCAGGTTTCCTCACACAGTCCAAAAACATGTTGATTTGTGGTAGTAAAATTGCCCATAAGAGTGTGTGCGTGTGGTTGTTTATCTATGTGTGGCCTTACGATGAACTGGCGACCTGCCTCTTACCCTTAAGCTCTGGAAAAGGCTTCAGCAGACCTCCATGACCCTGAATTAGGGAATAAGTTGGTTGAATGAATGAATGAATGAATGAATGAATGAATGATTGTTCCAATTCACATGACTGAAATTGTGTATTAGCTGTTGTGCTTCTTTCAGTTTTTCTTGCTAAGCCCTGAATCTTAGTGTTTATTTACTTTCCCTAACTTGACGTCACGATTGCAAATTTGAGTGGATTTACATGAACCAGTGTAAAGTGTAGAAAAACCTAAAAATAAGGTAAGGGTTAAAAAAATATCTAATGTTTATTTATAGTGTTGTAGAAAAAAAATAATTTTTCCATTAAAAAATGAACACCAGGAACCCCCGAAAGTACTTTTGACGTCTAATATTTAGAAAATATTACAAATATCGTTTTCTACCATTCTATCAATGGCAGCTTACAAGAGCTTAACATCAAAACCTGTGCAAGCATGTCGAGGTAAGTTAATAATACTAAACTATCTGCAATTTATCTAACTGTTAAAAACAACCTGTTAAACCAACCCCCACCTTGCTGTTAAAAATAAGTTACTCAGTAAAAAATTACTTTGATGATTTGTAAACCAATATCTTTACTAGTACTACTACTTTCATTGAAGTAGCAGTAATTTTATTTAAAAACGGTGTGGTGGCTTCGTGGTTAGCACGGTTCCCTCACAACAAAAAGGTACTGGGTTCAATTTCCGAGCTGGCAGTCTTTCTGTGTAGAGTTTGCATGTTCTCCCGCGCTTATGTGGGTTTTCTCCGTGTACTCTGGTTTCCTCCCACAGTCGAAAAAACATGTACATTAGGTTGCTTGGTGATTCTAAATTACCCATAGGAGTGAGTGTGAGTGTGTGAGTGGTTGTTCGTCTATGTGTGGCTCTGTGATGGACTTGCCGTGTGTGCGCTGGAATAGACTCCACCAGACCCCTGTGACCCCGAATTAGGGAATAAGCGGGTAAGAAGATGGATGAATGAATGAATGTAAAATAGGTTTTTGCAAAATAATCACCATTCATTCATTCATTCATTCATTCATTCATTCATTCATTCATTCATTCATTCATTCATTCATTCATCTTCTTACCCGCTTATTCCTGAATCCGGAGTCACAGGGTTTGCTGCGCCTATCCCAGCACACATAGGGCGAGGGGCGGGGGTACACCCTGGACGGGTCGCCAATCCATCTCAGGGCAACACATAGACAAACAACCATTCGCACACACATTCACTCCTATGGACAATTTAGAATCACCAATCCACCTTATCTGCATGTTTTTGGACTGTGGGAAGAAACCGGAGCACCCGGAGGTAAACTCCGCACAGAAAGATCCCGGCCCGGGATTCTAACCCAGGACCTTCTTGTTGTGAGTCGACCAAAATAATCACCAATTATAAATATTTATTTATAAGTATTTTTGCTCCTCAACCGCATTCCACAGCATCACCTCATCAGGATTATGATAACTAAACTAAACTAAGCTAAATTTAACCTAATCGGTTCTGTGCATTATTCTTAATGACCAATCACCTATCAGAAATATTCTCATGCACTGATCTCTAGTCTTTCCATAGACCAATAAACTTCCATTGGGATGGGTGGGTCAGTGGGTTTGGGGGAGTTGTTGTTTTTCATCTGTTTATTCATCTAAAAGTTCAAAGATTTGATTTGGGATGCGGATTGGATATCTCTCCTCTGATCCCTCAAGATCCATATAACCCTGTATTGGTATAACCTTTATTTTAAAACCTATTGGTAGTCCAAGAGATACAATCTGTCAGTCCAAGTGGAAGATGCATCATATGGAAATGTTTTTTTTTTGTAGAAATGCATTTTGACCTCTCAAATCCTCTCCATCACCACACCCCCTTCTCTCTCTTTCTCTTTCTTTCTCTCTCTCTCTCCCTCTTTCTTTCTCTTTCTCTGCTGTCAGGACTGAGTTTCTAAAAGTGAATAGTCGCGCACACTTGCACCGCCCCAATCTGACCTGTGGGGCGTTTGAGAGCTGCGCGCCAACTGCAAGTAGCGAACGAAAAAGGCTTGTATCTCTCCTCCTATTGCACTAAGAGGCTGGCCGGTGATTTTCCACTCATGACGATGTCTATTGGTCGCCCATTTTAAGAGACAAAGGTCGGAAAGAAAAGGCTTATAAATTAAATTTACCGCGACACATCCCATCGCACGAGACCAGAGACGAGAGACACAAGGAATAATAATAATAAAAATAATAATAATAAATAAATAAATAAAACAGAGAAATCAGAGGAGGTAGGAAAAAATCCGACACTGTATAAACTTTATTATAAGTAATGATGGTTTTTTTTATTAATTAAAATAAACTACATATGCATAACATACATATATATATAAATAAATATATAAGATGTTTTTTTTCCATTTTAGTTGTTTTCTTTGCTGTCCATAAACCTATTTTTAATCTATTTACAGATCCGCTTTTCTGCGCTATAATGTTATATCATTCTAATGATACATCTTAATCAGGATAGTTATAATTAGGGTGTTATTTTCTGCCTAAAGGGTGCGGTTTTAGTTCCACTTCTGATGTTGATTTATGGTCCCAGTTCCGGCTTTTATCGGGTTTTATTCTCGCGCTGTTTTTAGTTCTTTTTAGATGAATTAACGAAATGAACGCAGGAGCGAGCGGACGGTACATGTGCGCGCAGAGACATGAGGTTATACGAGGCCCTGCTGCTGTGTATAACTGCCATTCTATAGTTTTTGATGTTTATGTGTCTGTCTGACTGTCTATAAATGCGCCTGCCTGCCTGCCTGCCTGTCTGTCTGTCTGTCTGTATATACATACATTTGTCTGTCTGTGTGTCTGCCTGTCTATCTGTTTGTCTATATATACACCTGTCTTGTCTGTCTGTCTGTCTAAATATACATCTGTCTATCTGTCTGTCTATATATACACATCTGTCTGTCTTTCCATATATATATATATATGTGTCTGACTGTCTTTCTTCATGTATGTAAGTCTCTCTGAAAGGCACATACAGATGTGCGGAAGTAATGCACATTTTTATGTGTGTGTGTTTGTGTGTGTGTGTGTGTGTTTGTGTGAGTTAACGTTTTTTTTATTCCTATAATCGTAAAAACATTTACAAGGGCAAAATTCTTTGCATTGCTTTAATATCATTAATATCTCATATCCCAACGGTCATGTGTATGCTACGATACACATCTGGATGTTAGTCATCTCCTCATGCATATTGATACAGCGTTTAATAGCGTATTGTTCGAGATGTTAACTCTGTAAACCTGACACTACTGCATCATCTACTTCTGCGTCCTTATGTGTCAGAAAAGAATAATTAATAATCTGAGGTGTGTAAAGCTGTAAATCCAGATGGCTTCTATTGGTAGGTTGGTTGCATCGTTTGGCAGCCCACCATAAAAAAAAAAAAAGGATTGTAAAGATTAAGATTTTTAAGAAATCACCTCAGATCCTGGTTTTAATGTGTTATTGCTTAAGGCTAGGGCACATCACTGGCAAACATCCATCATCCACTCCTCCTCCTCCTCCTCCTCCTCCTCCTCCTCCTCCTCCTCCTCCTAAAACGTAGCACTGTTTTTGTCTTTCTCTTTTTTGGCATGAATGAGTCAAACCTCAAAGTGTTTAGCTGCCCTGCTCCACTCCCCATAATCAGCAAAACTCCCTCCTTTTTCTGGCCTCCAGGCAATTTAAAGGTTGCACCTCAGTACAAGAAGGTGGCAAGCACCCCTAACTCTTGCACTGGTATGTTTTTGGGTTCATTCTCTTTCTGGGAACTGAGCAGTGCTTACTGAAGATCTTAGTCAAGTTGGATGTTAAAGATCTACATTCTTTTGCTTCCATGTCTGCAATAGAGGATGAGGTAAACTGCGACAGGTAATCGCTGAAATAAGGCCATGTCATTTTGGGGGGAAAAATCTTTTGATTGAACATCCGATCTCTAGTTTAGCTTTTAAAAGAAACTTCTTCAAGAAAGTGAGACATCTAATGGTTTTTCAGGTAATTTTAGTAATAATTTATTATAATTTAATCATTTTTTCATTATTTTTGCCAACAAACAAGTAAGTTGGGACAAGATCTACTTATGGATTGTGGTGGTTATTAGCATCTACATGTGTACAAGGATGAAAAAATCAATTCATTTGATTCCGAAAGGCTCCTGTGGTACAACGGTGGTCTCCATTATATCTACCTGTTATGTATCTTTACTCTAATGTTTTTTTAGCCCCTTCTTTGTCTACATTATCATTAGCATACGGTTCGATTGGTGTAAACCAGAAAAAGGAATAGCGGAAGTTAGACAAAGAGCACCGGAGTTTACCCGAGGGCACTAACCAGACCTTGTGCTGTTGTCAATTACGATTCCGATTTGTTCCAATACATCCTAAAAAAATTATGTTATGTGCTGGGCCGAGCCGAGATTTTGAATAAGACTTTAATTTGAATACCTTCAGGAAATGAGTGTGAATATAAAATAGTCGGTTATGTAACAAACCTCACTTGGAGGACAGACGTGAAGTCTCATTCGGTAGCCAGCACTATTGCAAAGCCTTGTATTTGCTTGTTTTTCAGACAGAAGCAGGCAGTGAGGCAGAGCCGGAGAAGGTCTTGGATTTGACAGTGTTTTTATAACTTTAGCAAAGCAAATGGCTTTTAATTAAGAGCTCCCACAGGCTTTGTGGTAGTGCAGCAGGATGTGTTGTTGATTCTCGCTCCCAACTGAAGAGGGAGCACCGCAGCTGCTTCACAGATATCTAAGCCGTACTATCAAATAACCTTTTCTGATACAACCTGACCAAAAATATTGCCTTCATCTAATGTAGCACGAAAGATTTGTGTGTAGGAAAATGACGTTGTTTTATTTATTTTTTTAGTTCCCTTGCCTCATGCAAACGTTTCCATTTTAAGTCTAAACAATCTGTATACCACCGATCCTCTGCATTCGACCGGCGTTTAACCATGTTCTATAACCTACCCTGGCAGGTGCTACTGGAAAAGCTTCAAAAAGCACAGGAGATTTAAATAGCCAACAGGTCCAATAAAATAAAACAGAGGGTGAGGATTACTGGCCCTGGTCCGTCCTCTCACTTCAGTTGGGTTCTCAGGTTACAGAGGCAAGGACACACTTAACGCTAAATCTTTTGAGGAGTGGAAATTTACCGTCTGAGCCCGTGTCATCTTCTGCTCCAACGTTGAGCCAAATCTGCTGATAGTATTTAATTGTCTTAGTCTATGGGGGCAGATTGGACTGTCAATCAGGGCTTACTCATAACGGCACACACATTTAGGCTCCGACAGCAGAGGCATGGTGACAGCGGACAGAGAACAGCACATACCAGTCTGACTCAGCCATGAAAGAGATGTAAGTGCGTAGGACGGAGGTTGAATAAATGTGGGTAATAGTTAGCGCCCTGATTTTTTTTAACTGATTACGATAGAAAATTGTGTAGAGACATTAGAAACCGGTCACAGGACCAAGTGGGATAGTTATTAGAGTCTGTTTCTATGCTTGTGATGTTGGCTTGCTAGCGCTTTTACTCTTACGTATCTTGTTGGGTAAGTCAAATCTCAGAAAGTCTCATTTGGCATTTTCGCTCATTTGTGATTTTCTTGTTGTTGCGTAGATGTTAGAATAAAGATGCAATGATATATCGGAATTTCCAAAGTATTGCAGATGTGCCTATCGCATATGGTTTGACATAGGTTTTTGACATAAAAAGATTTATAACTCTAAGGTTTGCTTAATTATATCTCCCGCAGATGTATGTTGGAATATGCGTCAGTCAACATAAAGTGAAGCTTACATAGTTAGCTAACCTTGATAAGATACGTTGTATGTGAATCTCATATCGCAATGTATAGCGGGAAATGAAAGAACGATGAAGTATGTCTGAAGAAACATGTGATTTTATATACAGTATATATATATCATAACAAATATTGTACAACAAATATTGGATAATATCATGATGTTGTACTTTTAAAAAATATCGTCCAACCCTACTTTAGGATGGTTATTGTCAGATGACGATTTTTTGAATCTTTGACAGTTTCTGGCTGTATTTTATTAATAGCACTACTGTGTTTTGTCTTGACAGTGGAAGTTTCCGATGTGCTTATGAATGTTTATAGTTTTGCGTGACAATATCACGCTGGCCACAGAGTTATATTGTTTTATTGTTAATCAAGAAAGGCTAAACATGCCAATACATTAACATTAGGTCTACCACCAGTTGTACTGTCCTTTAAAAAAGACCTGACTTTAAACACTTAACGTTATTTTTCATTGTATTGCAGTTTTAAGCCTACAATTGACTATTTTTTTTAGATATTTGTTCTCAGAAAGAGAGAAAAACCCTGTTTTAAAGGAACATTCAATGGGAGTGTAGTTTTTTCTGTCCTTGCCAAGTTAAAAAAAGAACTAGGCTAAAGGGTGCCAAAGCATTTCTGACATCTTTATCTTTACCCTGGGATTGGATCAGGGCTTCTCCATGGCACTTTTGGCCAGAGCTTTGAAACCGTACACCAAACGCCAGCCATAACAATTCATTCTTTGAAAAGTGTCCTGACGCCCAAACGCTGTGTTTAGTTGAAAGACTGCACACATTAAAAAAAATACTTTCTTATACATACATACATACATACATAATTTACATATTCTATCTTGGAAGGTTGGGGTCAGAGCACAGGGTCAGGTTTTAGGTTAAGGTTTAGGGTCAAGAGTTTTTCCTACTGTTGTGGACTTGTAGTGGTCGTGGGGTTTTCTCTTTCTTTTTTGTATCTGGAGAAGGTATCCCTTGGCAGTTAGGGCTTAAACCTAGGTCTTCCATGCAACAATTCAGCACTTAAACCATTTAAATCACCACTTCCCCTTTCTTGTACATGGTCAGTTTAGACATTTCCTCTAGCTGTCATTTTGACAGCGTTTCTTTAGTTATATGGCATCTAGGTTTTGGGCTTAAGCCATAAATGAATTCTTCATGTGTTCTTTTTACTAGCATGGCACAAAAAGAGAAGCTTCAATGTCTGAAGGATTTCCATAAAGACACTCTGAAGCCATCCCCGGGAAAAAGTCCTGGCACCCGACCTGAAGATGAAGCAGAGGGCAAACATCCTCAGCGAGAGAAATGGGCCAGCAAACTTGACTTTCTTCTGTCGGTAGCTGGAGGATTTGTTGGTTTAGGAAATGTCTGGCGTTTCCCATACCTCTGCTATAAGAATGGTGGAGGTAAGTTCAGACCTTCTATATATTTTCTGCTGCTTTCAGAACATCAACACTGTGAGTTAATGAAAGGAACTCATCTTGTGGTATCTTGTGGTTTTAGCACCAAACCAGAATTCAGCTCAGCATCAAAGCATCTTGAGTTATTGAGCAATTGCTGATGCATTGATGCTGACTGTCATGAGTACCTTTACCAATGTTCTCGAGCATGAAAAGCCCATATTTGGTAAAAAAGACACAGAAAGAAACGCTATATTTGGTAGTACAAAGGGTTTCAGTGTAACACTTTCAGATAGTTAAGTCTAGATAAGAGACTGTAGTAAATCATTGGCTTTAGAGTCAATAGAATATAATAGACCAATTTGCCAGAATAGTTATCATGTCTTCTTCATGCCTAGGTGCATTTCTCATCCCATACTTCATTTTCCTGTTTGGTGGAGGCCTGCCTGTGTTTTTCCTGGAGGTGGCTCTTGGACAGTTTACCTCACAGGGAGGAATCACATGTTGGGAAAAAATCTGCCCTATTTTTACTGGTGAGTATGACCTAAAATGTTACATATAATACAAAGTATAATGTACAATGTACACCTGTTTCTTGGGAGGAAACTCATCCAGGGAAAAAGGATAGATGTAGATAGCCACGATTAAAACAGTACAGAAAAACACTCTTTAGGAAGGAAATACCCCTAATCTCTTTTCGGGAAATGAGGCATGATGGGAAAGAAGCGAATAAATTAATTGACATAAGATGTTGCCAGTTTAACCCAAGCCACCAATAAGGTTATCTTTATTTAATATTTCCTAAACCTTTTACATGAAACTAAATTTGTTCTACTTGGAATAATTTGGTGGCCTTTGTGCCGCCGGGGAAAAACATGAAAATGTTATTTCCTGTAGCGAGCAGACCAATGTACCGTGTGCCCAGATGAACATGTTCAAAGGTTCTTTCTGACACACACTTTTAGCCAGACCTTGACAGCATGTAGCATACAGCGTGTGCTAATTTCAGTGTTTCCATGACAGCAGAGTGGCAAAACATAAAAGTGATGACTAGCAATGAGGTCGAGCCCATGAAGGAGAGACATTAGAACTAGCAAAGGAAAAATGGCCAAAACAAAAGAGTATTCATTTCTTTTTTGCTGATCTGAAGGCAATGATTTTACACTAAACCTAGATATTATCAAGCTAGTTAACAATGCACATAGCGCTAGGGGTACATCTTGGACAGATCGGCAGTCCATCGAAGGCCTCACATAGACGAACAACCACACACACAAACACACACACACACACTCATATAGGAAAATTAGAGTTTTTGGACTGTGGGAGGAAAGCGGAGTACCCGGAGAAAACCCACGCAAGCGCAGGGATAACATGCAAACTACGCATAGAAAGACCTTTTGTCCGGGAATCGAACCGGGATCTTCTTGCTGTGATACGACCATGCTAACCACTACGCTTCCTACTTTATTTCCAGAGTAATATTTTGTACAGTCGGTAAATCAATCATTAAATTTCATGCTAATTTACAGAAGATGTTCATGTTTAATTAAACGACAAAATGTTAAGAATTCATTGCACTACTGGAGTCTTAAAGTGTTTCTCGTTTTACTTCTATCCAAGCAGAACAGCGTATTCCAGCTTTTTTGCAATGCTAAAGAAGCCAAAACAGTATGGGCTGTGTAAGCGCATTGCAATTCAAACAGTTCCTTATTCACATGCTTGCTTGCTTACAATGCTGGTTATTGTAAGCCACCAAAGCAAAACAAAACAAAACTTTTCTTCGTAGAAATGATTTAGTATAGGTTAAATTATATATATATATCAGATCAGATTTTAAACCAGAAAACTGGATTTAATGATTAACAAAATGTAAAACTGTTTATAACAGTAATTATATAGTGACAACATTAACAGCATGTGTCCACAAGCAGTTTGTTGAAGACTTTTTTCCTAGTGGCTCTTTGCCATTTTACTACTAGAAAAGATGTCATTGGTTTAAAAAAAACCCAAAGATGTGAGATTGAATGTGATATTTGGGCCACCATTTATTCACTGTTGATGCATCCTTGCATTATTTTTCCACTGTTCTACAGGTATCGGCTATGCTTCCATTGTGATCGTGTCCTTACTGAACATCTACTACATTGTGATTTTGGCTTGGGGTTTATATTACCTGTTCCAGTCCTTCCGTCCTGACCTTCCTTGGGCCAGCTGTAATAATGTATGGAACACGGACAGCTGTATAGAAGACACACTCCGCAAGAACATGAGCCTTACTAATACCACCAATCTCACGTCACCAGTCACCGAGTTCTGGGAGTAAGTAATATTGTTCATTAGTTGGTCTACAGTAAAGAAATATAAGACTTCAGATCCTCAATAACCTGTGTTTACAACCTGGTCATCACTGTTTGCTGGCCTGGCTTGACTTTACACAGACACCTGGCTTATATAAACTAATTATACAGTAACAACACTGGAAAGGACTAGGTGAATCTAGAGCCATAAACTAGCCTCATCCATCCATCCATCCTGGCTGCCGAATATTCATTCAAACATGTCATCCATGATGTTCTGTGAAAGTTCTAAAAAAGGCTGTTGTTCTTAAAATAGCTCACAAGTATCTCATGTCTCCACAGGCGTAATGTCCTCAGTATTTCGGATGGCATCGAGAACATAGGCCCTGTTAAATGGGACCTGGCTCTGTGTCTTCTTGCTATGTGGGTCATCTGTTTCTTCTGCATATGGAAGGGTGTGAAGTCCACCGGAAAAGTGAGTTCAATTCAACAGGGGTTTATTTTGGTATTGTGGCGATTTTCTCCTTTTTCTCTTGAAAAGGTATTATGAGGTCTATGCCCTTTAACTAATATACTCTAAACCAGTCTATTTTGGACTATTGTCCACCAAGTTGAGTTGAAATCGGTTACTACTTTATAGCCACTTAACACGCCTGTTTCTTTACCTATTTTCACTATTATTTAAACTTTTAGCGTTTGAATATTCTGGGGCCCCAATCGCCGGTCCGTTCAGGATTACTGCTAGATAAAATTTTAGTACAATATACTGCCAAAAGTTCCAAAAAGCTCTCACACCTCTGCGCTACTCGTTCTACATTGCTTATTCTTTGGCAGCCTCTAGAGAAGGCACATACTGATGATACATTTTCAAAGGTTGACCTGGAATGTGCCCGTCTTGCTACTTAAAAAAAAAATCTCTCCATTTGAACTTTGTCCGGTCAGTGAATGGTTCAAGTTGAATTACCGTCCACATGTTCTTTTCTTTAGGTTGTGTACATCACAGCAACATTTCCGTTTGTCATGCTGGCTATTCTGTTGATCCGGGGTGTTACACTTCCCGGGGCAGCCGCGGGCATCAAATTCTATCTGTATCCAAATGTCACCCGTCTGCAAGACCCAGAGGTAAAACTTCATGATCTCGTGCAGCGTCATCTTACCTGGAGCGCTGCTAGGGAAGTACATTAATAATGACTAATAATAGTTACTTATTTCAAGATGGCTTCTTTTTTTCTGAAGGTTTGGATTGATGCAGGGACACAGATTTTCTTTTCCTATGCCATTTGCCTGGGAGCTATGACGTCACTGGGGAGCTACAACAAGTACAAATACAACTGCTACAGGTGAGCTTCCTGGCCGCGGGGTGGGAGACATGGGATTAGTCCAGTCAACAGGCAAAAAGTGGGAACTTAGGTTCCTTTTGTGTTAATTAACAAGCTCCATGACATATGTGTGACATAGGGACTGTTTGCTGCTGGGAGGCCTGAACAGCGCTACCAGTTTTGTGTCTGGCTTCGCAATATTTTCCATCCTGGGCTTCATGGCACAAGAGCAAGGGGTGGACATTGCCGATGTGGCAGAGTCAGGTACGAGGGTAAAAGTAGCAGTGATGGTGGGCACTGTTACTTAAAAAAAGATAAAAAAACAGAGTCAGTCGTTTTAAACAACGGTGACAAAAATCGGAGACGCCAAAATTATTCTAATACACAAGCTGAAGATGTAGTTATTAATGGAACCTTGGAGCACTCTTAAGAGGATTCGCCAAACAATCTATGGAAATATATTGAGAGGTTGTGCATGGAGACCCTGGGAAGTCTGAGCCCCCTGATTGGATCTTGTCCAGTCTGCTATCAATGAAGAGTCTACAGTTAGTCCGAAACAGCTCTATTAGAACTCCTCAAGCCTGTTTCTGCAGCTATTAACGGTGCCTTTGGGGGATTACCAAGAAAAATCTTGTGCCAAGCTAACAGTTCAAATAATAAAGTTATGGTTCCAGGATGTTTTTGGAACGCTGGCCTGTTTTCTTAAATGTTTTTTTTTTCCTCGCTTTGATTTCTGCAGCTATTTTGTGATGTTTGGCTGCTGTTATGAGCACATTGTATTTGTTCTTTTTCCTTCATTCTGTAGACCATATTGGACAAATATTCAGATCTTTAATGAAGTTCTTCATTCCACATGCTCTCTCATTATTCAGATTAAGCTTTTTTTGCTTTCCAACTGATAGACAATGAGGTGAATAAGGATATAAGGATATTGATGGCTCGATTGGTTCTGTGGCACCTTTTTTTTACACCACTCTTTAGTTTAATAGTTTATTTTTGGATTTAAAGGAGACTCTGGCATGCTCAGCTTCACTTCACTTCATGTTGTGGGTAAACGCTATGTATTTAAGGTTTAAGACTTTACTTGGTCTGCTGTTTTGAAAAATATGATTAATGCCATTGTGAACCACAGGACTTTGTGAAATGGACATTATGAAAGGTAAGCAAAGCACACGAGTTGTTTCCGAACTTTTGTGTCTGTCCAAGGTCCTGCTTGTTTAAATGCTGAAACCTTGGCCTTGAGTGGAAGAGTTCATTTGTATTTGGACAGAGATAAACGTTTCCTTGTCTGGATTATGGACGTATGTTTGGATGTAGCATTTGCTGGTAAAATGTGCTGGTGTAGATGGTTGCTGGGTTTTTTTTGAATGGCTTTGGAATTCCAGGTTAGCAAAGATTATCACCTGCAAGCCTGCACAAAAGAAGTCCTGTTCCTTTTCATGCTGTTGATGTTACACATGTTTAGATAAGGATAATAAAGGCCTTTGTAGTATTAGCGAATGAATCAAAATGTTTCTTGTCTGGTTAAATGTCTTGAGGGCAACTAAAGAGACAAGAACTGTTAATTAATTTATTAGCATATATCCCTACTCGAATTGCTTTAATGCCTAGGAACTATCCGCAACTTTTTTGGTTTATTTTTCTTTTTTGGTCGATGCGGGAATGTTGTGGCATAGACCAAAATGTGCTTATGGCTAGAGTTTTAATTATACTCTCTTCCACCACCCCCATCCTATTTTCTGTTCTAGGTCCTGGCCTGGCCTTCATTGCTTACCCAAAAGCTGTGACAATGATGCCACTGCCTACATTCTGGGCCATTCTCTTCTTCATCATGCTTCTGCTACTAGGTCTCGACAGTCAGGTTAGTTAAAAAAAAGATCCTGTCAACTGTTCAAATATATACCCGATATCAGGGGTCACCTATGTCAGTCCTGGATGGGATTCAGAGTTTAGTGTGTATGTGTAGTCACTGTGCTGCCGTGTCTTGCTAGGTTTACTTGAAAATTACAAGCAGGTGTTTTGCCGCAAGTTGGACCAAGTCTGGTGATCCCCTGTCCTAAATATTCATACACTATGGGCACTTTATCCGAGGAATTTAAGGGAGAAAAACTTTGCCTGCTGTCAATAAGAATCAGTGTTTTTATGTTCTATTTAATTTGCAATCAATAAAACATGAATTAAATGGAATCATGTCAAGGTCAGACATCTAACCAAACAATCTTTCATTTTATGATTGTTTACCTAATTATATTGCATTAGTTTTCTCCAGCCAAGAGACAACATGATTCTAAACATAATCAAATTAACAAATTAGCTTTAAAGGTACTTTGAGAAAACATCATCATATCCACCCTGGTGTCACCTGGGGAGTCTATCAAATATCACTGTCTAAAGGAAATTGTATACTTTGCCAAGTCAGCATGCTCACTGGTCAAGGGAAGCTACCAATCCTACTGCTACTGCTGGCCCAGTTAAATTGAATACGACTTTTAAAATTAAATTAATATATATAGTAATATATAATTAACATCTCATCATACCATCCACACTTCTTGATTTTTTTTTTACTTTGTTTGTAGAAGCTCATCCTAAAACAGAACCATTAGTAGAGCAACAACATATACACTTTACAGTTAAACGTTTGTGGTCACCTGACCATCAGATTCATATGGAAGATTTACTCTCCGTTTTGCTGTTAGATTGAGGTCCACTATTCTATTCAGATATTCCACTTTTATTTAGCTTGAAATTGAGAATTGGGTTCATTTAGCTCCAACAGTATTAGTGAGATCAGACACCAATATCAGGTCAGGATGGTGTTCTACTTCATCCCAAAGGTGTTCAGTGGTGTTAAGATCAGTACTTTGTGCAGAAAACGCAAGTTTTTCACTGCCATCAGGGTCATTGTCAGGGGTTTTGTGCTCAGGGTCATTGTCATACAGTGTTGGAGTTCCAGAGTTCCTCTTAGTTCCAGTGAAGGAATAATGTAACACTACAGCATACAACAAACTTTCCAGATCAACTGTGGGCTTCTAGATTTGCTGTACCAGTTTGGAGAGGAACCACATATATATCTGATGGTCAGGTGACCCCAAACTGTTGGTAATATAGTGTATAATGGAATTTTAAAAATGGTGTGCTTCCAACATTGTGGTAGTGTTTTTGGAAAGACATTTTAGTGAAATTTTTGCCCAATGATGTAATCTTTTTTTTTTTTTTTTTTTTTTTTTTTAACAACAGTTTGTTGAAGTGGAAGGACAGATCACCTCGTTGGTGGATTTGTATCCATCCTTCCTACGGAAGGGTTACCGTCGGGAAATCTTCATAGCTATAATATGCTTTTTGAGCTACCTGCTGGGACTAACCATGGTCACTGAAGTAAGTCTGTTAATTGTAACTTGTAAAATTACCACAATGCAATTATTGCAATTATTTCGAATTCACTGTTTCTTATTGGTAGCTTCTCTTATTGCTTTCTTATTGCTTCCAGTTTGCAGCTTTTAATTATCTGGGATGGTCTTAATTGTGATATAATGACAATGTTTCTTCTTGTCCCTACTTTTTAGGGTGGCATGTATGTGTTTCAACTTTTTGACTACTATGCAGCCAGTGGTGTGTGCCTTTTGTGGGTTGCATTCTTTGAATGCATTGCAGTAGCCTGGATTTATGGTAAGTTCAACAAGTAATATTTCTCATAAAAATCAATAAAGGTAACCTCAGTAATGTTCCCAATTGGCATGAGATACTGTGTCAAGTGCATTGGAAACGTTTTCTGCATGACCGCATTCCTGAAGCACCACAAACAAGGCAGTGTGACATAATCAACCAGGAAGAATAATGACAGGCACCCAGCTACAGTGAGTCAGGCTGAGGATTAAGCCGACTCACTGCCGGGAGTATGGCCGTGTGATGCCCTACGAGATCATACATTTGTACATACATAGTTAATCTTGAGTATGTCCCTCTTCAGAAACTCGAACTGTAATGGGAACAAGATGTCTACGCAGCCATACCACCACAGAAGAGCCATACCTGACTCCTACCAAGTCAGCCATACTTAGGTTCCCCAACCTAGATGTAGATTTGTGTAATAGGGATCCATCTTAAGCGTTGCTAGACCTTTGAAGTATCTTCTTAACGCTCAGCAGATTGCAGAAGTCTTCATCACGCAGCTGCCTATGCCAAGTGGTGCCCCTATTCTAGGGTTGCTTAGAATAGTATTGGCTCTGCGATGCTTTTCGTGACTTAAAAGGATGGAGAGTTTGGCTCTTAGCACCAGTAGTTGGGTGCTAACCTTTGTACTTTCTGGTTGATGACATCACACCACCCATACCACATGTGCTACAAGACTGTGGTCACACAGGAAGCGCTCCCACTTATCAGCAACAATTAAAACCACATGATGTCCTGCGCGAACACAAATGACCAGTCAAATAACCAGGCTTCAGATTTGAAATGCAAATAACATGGAGAAAAATTCTACACAAAATATAATCCTTAGTTACACCGATGGAAAAAAAACCTTTGCATTTATTCATCTTTATCTTTCCTGTCATAGAACACCTTACACTCCAGTTATAACTGAGTTTTGTAAATTGTTTAATTTGTAAAACCACGATGGGATAATGAATGGGGTAAGCTTTTTCACAATGGAAACAATGTACACATCTCAACGGACCGGCCTGACCTATGGTGCTACGGCGGTTCTATTCTCAGCCAAGGGGTACTCCAGTTTCCTCCCACAGTCCAAAAATATGAACATTAGGTTGATCGGTGATTACAAATTGTCCATAGGAGTAAGTGTGAGTGTGAGATAGGCTCCAGCAGACCCCTGTTACCCTAAATGAGAAGTGGGTTAGAAGATGAATGAATGATTGAATGAATGAGTGTCTGATAATCTGGCGGAACTTGCCAATTTTTATGCTACTTACCAAGTTACCGTTACAGTTTATTTACAGGTTTTTATATATTTTTTTTTAAACAAATAAATAAACTCTTTTTGTCTCTATGTTTACTTTAAGGTGCTGATAATTTCTATGATGCAATTGAGGACATGATTGGATACAGACCAAATCCTTGGATGAAGTGGTGCTGGACTGTAATCACACCTTTTCTTTGTGTGGTATGTTTATTTCTAGCTTTTGAATAGTAGTAATAGAACCCTATCGCCAAAGACAGGAGAGCTAAACCTCTAGGCATGTCTACAGTCCATCACAGGGCTCAACACAAACTCACACCTACTTCTATGGGTAATTTAGAATCACCAATCAGCCTACAGTACATGTTTTTGGACTGTGGGACAAAACCGGACTCATGCAAGCACAGGAAGAACCCACACAGGATCGAACCTTGGACTTCTTGCTGTGAGGCAACCAAAGCAAGTGTTAACCATTCTGTTCTTCCATTATCACCTGCTGGGTTAATATTAGAGTGAAAAAACTCAGTCCTCATCTTACCACCACTGAACCCCTGGAATGGTGACTGACCATTCCCAAACCTCCTTACCTGACATTAGTGTCTGATCTCACTAATACTGTTGGAGCTGAATGAAGAGATATCTCACAACATTGGACTGGAAGGTCGTACTAGAAGACTGAGGCTTCATCTATTAGCAAAACTGTGAATCAAACTTGAAGAAACTGTTTGAAATCGTATGTGTTTGTGATGTATTTGTGTTTCTGTAGCTTTTCTCGCTACAGGGTTTAGCTAAGGCTTTTAAAGTGATAAGCATCTTGGGTTTTTTTTGTTTTCTGATATGGATAAATTATTTCAAACTCTGATTGGCCGATCATTTATTAAACTGACATATTTCGAAGGAGGAGTCACAGTGGCATAGGTACTTCACAACAAAAATGTCTCAGGTTGGCTTCCTGGGCAAGAGGTCTTTCTCCGTGGAGTTTGCATGTTCTCCATGCTCTTGTAGTTCATTTTTTTCATACTCCGGTTTCCTCCCACAAATTTGTACATTAGATTGATTGGTGATTCTAAATTGCTAATAGGAGTGAATGTGAAGGTATGTGGTTGTTCATCTATGTGTGGCCCTGCGATAGACTGTCAACATGTTCGGGTTGTACCCCAGCCTGTCGCATATGTGCACTTTGATCGGCTCTAGCAGACTCCAAATTAGGGAATAATTGGGTTAGAAGATGAATGAATGAATGAATTTAGAAGGTTTGAATTAATGTCCATGCTTTTTTTGCAGGGATGTTTCATTTTCTCTTTGGTCAAATACAAGCCTCTGACATACAACAAAGTCTATGAGTATCCAGATTGGGCTATTGGTTTGGGCTGGACCCTCGCCCTTTCCTCCATGATCTGTATACCTATGGTGTTTGTGATCAAGATTATTCAGTCTGAAGGCCCTTTAATTGAGGTCAGTATTTATAGTGTTTATATTATAATATTATTATATATTATTTATTTTATATATATATACCATATTCTTTGGACTATAAGGTGCACATAAAATCCTTAAATATTCTTGGTACATGGTACATGTTTGCCAGGAGTCTTGGGTGCTGATTAGTCCTGGTTTAGTTCTGGTTCAGTCTAACTGGTTTAGTCCAGTTGCCAAGTCCTGCTTATTCTAAAATAGAATTTTTTTTTAGATCTTAGCATAATTAAATAAGCTAACTTTTCCATTTGCCTAACCTCCAAATTTTTTTTGTCTTTCAGAGAATTAAAGCAATGGCAGCTCCAGTGCGAGGCAGTACAAATTCGTGTCCTCAGGAGTATCAAACCAAGGGCTCAGAACTGGCACATCCTCTGGACCCCAACGGGAACAATGGCTTGATGAAGCCCAGCCACACTATTGTAGAAACCATGATGTGAGCGCTCTCTGTGAGAGAATCCAATCATCTGCTTTCCATTCTATATAAATACATATATATTAAATACAATGTAAAAATAGTCGTAGGACCAGGTTTACATATCTACGTATCTGCACTAGAAATTCTTTCCTTTTTTTTTTTTTTTTTTTTTTACAAGGGAAGTTTTTGACCTTGTTTGCTTTTCATATTCTATAATAACATTGTTATATTACTATTATTACTGTTGCTGTAATTTGAGACAGAAGATTAATTTCCAGACATAAACTTCAGTATCACAAAACATTTAAAAAATTCTTATTTTATTTTATTTTTATCTTTTTAAATCTGTAAATATGAAATGATATTTTTAAAACGGTTTATTGCACAATTGGGCAAATCAGACCAATTAAATACTGCGAATCCTTCAATAGACGTTTCATAGTGTTTTATAGTAAGTTCCCTAGATAAAAATCATCTACTGGGTTATGCATATTTTTATTATGAAAAACAAGCATAAAAATGTCCAAAACGAATAAACTCATGCCTTATATTTCATTAAGGACCAGAGACACTACTATATTTTGCGTTGCGAATTTCCGGTGGCAACGGCGGGATTAGTTAAGACGTCAAAGTTAATGTGAATGTCATACAAAAAAGCATAAATGGTCACACTAATTATTACCCCATACCACAGAAACGTATTTATTCAATAGGCTTTAACTTACAACCTCCATGTTGTCCAGTAGTCATTCTTAAAGGTCTGTATTCAGAGTTGACATGTAAATCTTGTGCAAGCGGAAAGTTTAGCAAAGGGCTAAGACATGTGACTAGGTTATGCAATTGACCTGTACGGTTGCCAGATACTTTCTAAGCAAAGAGGCGTGAGACATGTTTTTCATTAGTGGATCAGTGACAAAAACAAAAACAAAAACAATTCTGATAGCATTAATAGGAAAATGTGAAGGATATTAATAAGCTAAATATTGTTTTATTTTTGGTTTTTCTTTTTTATAAAGGTGATCCATTTAAGGCCGCAATAAAAACCAAGACATTTAGACACAATTCAAATATACATATATAATATAAGTCAATGGGCAGTCGGTGGCTTAGTGGTTAGCACTATTGCCTCACAGCAAGAAGGTCCAAAGTTAGATTCCCCTACAGTGGTCGCTCTGTGCAAAGTTTGCATATCATCCCTGGGCTTGTGTGGGTTTCTCCTGGTTCTCCGTTTTCCTCCCACAGTCCATAACCATGTATGTTAGTTGATTGGTGATTCTAAATTGTCCATAGGAGTAAGTGCGAGTATGATGGATTGCTGACCTGTATAGGATCTACCCCTCCTGCCTTTTGCCTTTAAGAGAGCTGGTTATGTCATGCTCTAGCAAATTTTCCCTGATTCTGCCTGAATGGCCGTCCATCCACAGACCAAAGGGGAAAAGACCTTTGCAACCAAGACAGACCTTCAGTTTTAATAAATTCCACTCTCTATTAGCAACTCTAACCCAAGTCAGTCCGTACTCAACTCTGAACACAGCCCATCTACCGCACAGCATCGTTTCCTGTGGTTTATATGTTGATATAATGACAGGAGGTGTGGTGACAAATTCACTTCTACCCACATTTTAATACTCCTTCAATATTCCATATTGTTAACCTCCATCCTAATAATAAGGTATCAGGCTTTAGACACCGTCTGATACTGACACCTGAACTGGTGTACTAGTTCTTGCCCAAATTTTACCATCCAACCTGATTCAACGGTAGTGAATCCTAGTCAAACCTAAGTGGTTTTCATTCATTGTATTTTTTTTTTTTTTTAAATTTTCTTTATATTATGATTGTACTTTTCTTCTGTCAGCATTTTTATAGGAAAACATTTTATATAGAGCTTTTAATCGGTGCAGTTGGTGGACTATGTAATGTGCAATATTTTTTGTAGAATGATATGCATTGTTTCTGTCTTTTAAAAAGATGGTACTTGCAGTGAAATTTCTTTATGACAAAATAACATGAAAGAGATCAGGCGGACGTCCGGGGGCCAACGATTTAACGATTACTTATAGCGATAAGTAACATCAAACAAAAATAAACAAACATAAAAAATTACTTTATTAGTTACTGTGATGCTTACATGATGAGTATTTTTTTTGGGAAACGCTCAACTTCTCAGATAAAAGACATTAATCTTATTATAGAATTTTTAACTGGGTTTTATCTGATGTATCTTTTAGCCAATCAGCTTGTTCCAATGTTAGTTTTTTTTAACATTCTCTAAATGAACGATTATGTGTTTTTTCTGAAAAGTTTTAATAATTATTAGAAGATCCCGTGCCAACATTTATAAGATCCAGAGCTTAATGGAATATTAATGCAGATGCACTTGTAACAAAAAAAATCTAAATGTGATAAAACTAAAAGCTCATTAAAAAATACTCTATGGATTATTCCATTTAGTCTCAGGATCTGATACTAAACTTGATGCAAAGATTTTTTTTTTTTACATCTACAAGGTTTGGCACAACGCTGGGGTAATTTATAAATTAATTAATTTTGGATTCTTTTTTTTTAATTCTAATGGAAGTTAAAAAGTGTATTTTAGAAGATTCTGGACTACCTAAAACCTTTTCTATTCCTTAATAAACATTTATTTTTTGAAAAAACAAGACAAAATAAGAAAAGGCCTTTGCTTTGCTGAATGTTGCCAGAACTAAATTAATTCCACAATTTCAAATAAACCTTAGATAATCCGATCGTTTCAATATAAGCAGCCCTACCTTTGTGTTCATAAATGGTCTTTTTAAGGTGACCCAACAGCAATGCTATAGCCCAGCCAGGGTATTTGAACACATGCCTGGTTTCCTAAAATACGGCTTGTGAGGACACAATCAGGAGCGCCATGTTAGGTAATGGAAAATTTGTCCTGTATATAACGGAACATTGTTCAAATGTGCATCCACGTTCTGTTTAGCCGTTACTCACTGTTGCACTGAGCCAAAAGATCTCCCACCCCGGCCCCCCCTCGGCGTCTGCTGGTAGTAGTGATCTGATCTGAAAAAGATTGATAGCACCCAAGGGATGACAAATCTGGAGTCTTGCACAAAAACTTCCCAAGCTTAACTTTGATGAATAAAAAAATTTTCTTTCTCAGGGTACAAGTGATTAATGAATCCAGATCCCATTGGAGATGGAAATATCTGCTTTGTTTATTATTCCGGCCCATGGAAATTATAATTATCCTATTATGGCTTCAAAATAAGTCTTTAAAAACAAATAAATCATTTTGCAGTTGGGTTTTGTGTGTGTGTGTGTGTGTGTGTGTGTGTGTGTGTGTGTGTGTGTGTGTGTGTGTGTGTGTGTGTGTGTGT
>JAOTRA010000001.1:6313763-6326017 GCA_026260255.1 Pseudolaguvia tuberculata | reverse complement strand
ATCTATCTATCTATCTATCTATCTATCTATCTATCTATCTATCTATCTATCTATCTATCTATCTATCTATCTGATTAGTAACTGATCTCTGTTTCTTTCAGGTTTGTGTTTGACAGCTAACGTCTGTAAGAAGATCACGGCTCAGTTGATTGGGACTTTGGGAAAACACGATGATGTATCTGTGCAGCTGGAAGCACTTGACATCCTTTCCGATATGCTGGGAAGGTTAGCATCAATCGTACATCTAATGTTAAATTCTTAATCAAGTTTAAATAGATTTCAAAATTTATATAGTGTAAAAGTCTTTTTTATGTTAACAGGAAAATATCCTTTTTATACACACTAAATAGACTAAGGTTATTGTACTGTGCTTTGGGTACACTATATTCCCAAAAGTTTGTGCTCACCTGACTATTAGATTTATAAACATCTTATTTCAGATTTACTCTCCATTTTGGTGCTAGAGTCAGGTCCACTATTCTACATACCCCTGTAGTGTGTACCCCTGCCTCTCACCCTATTTGTGCTGAGACCCCTGTGACCCTGATTAAGCAAGTTAGAAGATAAATGAATAAATGAATGAATTAATTTCTTTTGATATCTCTTTGTTCAGCTTCAACAGTATTAGTGAGATCAGACACTAATGTCAGGTAAGAAGGTCTGGGGTGGGTCAGTCACCATTCCAGTTCATCCCAAATGGTTTCAGTGGTAGTAAGGTCAGAAATTTTTCCCCTCTCTTTTTTTGTCATGCTGGAACAGTGTCGTTCCAGTTGTTGGAATAATGTAATGGTACAACCAACAACAAACATTCTAGACCAACTGTGCGCTTCTAGATTTGTAGCAACCACATATGCGTCTGATGGTCAGGTGATTATCTGTGTGTGATCTAGGGTGCAATTTGTGTATTAGCACCTATAAGATCTAAAAGGATGAATGTTTGATCTGTTATAATCGTTTGATTTATACGCCTTATATGCCTTAAACACTTAATTACCTTATTTAGCTTAATACATAATATAGAATATATTATATGATTCCATTGACAACATAATTTATAAGGGTTTCGTCTTTGTAGGCTAAGCAGCACCTTAATCAGTTTCCACCAGTCGATCCTGACGAGTCTTCTTCCACAACTGACTAGCCCTCGCATGGCGGTGAGAAAACGTGCCATTATGGCACTTGGCCAACTGGTGCCTTGTAGCAGCCCTGCAGTCTTTATGCAGCTCACTGAATATCTCATGGGTGAACTAGCACGAGGAGAACCCGCATCCAACACCAGAACCTACATTCAGTGCCTCACGGCTATCAGCCAGTATGGAGGTCATAGAATTGGTAAGATAAGGATAGGTGGATTTGTGTGAGTAATCTGTATTAATTATTATCTAATAAGAGGAGGATGTACTGAATCATTTTTAGTTTATGGTCATGTGATGATAATGATTGATTGACTTATTCAAATTAGGGGAACATCTGGAGAAGATTGTTCCCATGGTGGTGAAGTTCTGCAATGTGGAAGATGACGAACTGAGGGAAAACTGCTTTCAGGCATTTGAAGCCTTTGTACGCAGGTAATTTTTTTGTATCTATGACACAACACCGTACGTCCCAACGTAGCTGTTAGCATGGTTGCATCACAACAAGAAGATCTTGAGTTTGATTCCTGGGCTAGGAGTCTTTCTGTGCAGAGTTTGCATGTGTGCTCCGTGATTGCATGGGTTTTCTCCAAAAATTGGATTCCAAATTGCCTATAAGTGTGAGTGTGTGTGACTATTCATTTTTGTATGGCCCTGTGATAGACTGGCGACCTGTCCAGGCTGTACCCCCGTGACCTCGATTTAGGGAATACGCGGGTTAGAAGATGAATGAATGAATGCATGAACACAACAAGCTATTATACTGTACAATATTTGATCCATAATTTTTAAACGTTCTCTCATTTCCAATAGATGTCCCAAAGAGATGTCTCCTCACATTCCCATGGTCATTAAATTGTGTCTGAAGTATGTCGTCTATGACCCAAATTATAACTACGATGCAGAAGATGAACAGGAAGAATCCATGGATATTGAGGACGGCGAAGATGAAGACCAGGGTAAAAGATCTTTTAAGTATACTAGGGGATTAGGGTAGCAAGTCTGTCAATGTAGAGAGTATGCTTCCATCATCTTGTAGGTTGCTTTGCAGGTTGTCTGCACATCTGCTAAAATTCGGTAGCTACCTTTACTTCACTCGTACATCTCCAGATAATCTGATAAGCCATTGGATTAAAAGGATTGTGAAACTTTTCACTATTTCTGGTGTTCCATAGAATCCGATGATGACTACAGCGATGATGATGACATAAGCTGGAAGGTAAGACGATCGTCTGTGAAGTGTCTGGAGGCGATTATCAGCCATCGAAGAGACCTGCTGGTGGAACTTTATGGAAACGTTTGCCCAGTTCTGGTGTCACGTTTCAAGGAACGAGAGGAGAATGTCAAGTCAGACATTTTTCTGGCATTTGTGGCATTAATCCGGCAGACTAGACCCCCTCATAGCTCAGCTTTAGATCTGGGAACTAAAGAAGACCCTGCAGTTACCCTATTAAAGAAACAGGTACAGAAACATTAGCTAATTCATTTATCTTCCAACCAGCTTATTACTTAATTCAGGGTCATAGGGGTTTGCTGGAGTGTATCCCAGCGCACATAGGGCAAAAGGCAGGGGTGGATGAATGAATGAATGAATGAATGAAAGTACGAGTTTCAAGTCACCATGAATATAGCCTGGGTGCTGGTATGGCCGTTAAAAACAATAATAAATACCCTGTTTTGCAGGTTCCCACAATAATAAAAGCCCTACACAAACAGCTGAAGGAGAAAAGCATGAAATCCCGACAAGGCTGTTTCAGTATACTAACGGAGATATCTTATGTGCTTCCTGGATCATTAGGAGAGCACATTCCTGCTCTTATTCCAGGTAAGGTTTACAGGTCAGCTATGGTTCCTATGATTACAGTATTTAATGTTTAGTTAGGCACTGCTGTAGTGGTGTAGTGGTCAGCACAGTTGCTTCACAACAAGCAGGTCCTAGGCTCAATTTCCAGGCAAGGGATCTTTCTTGACTGAGTTTGCATATACTCTGGTTTTCTCATACGGTCTAAAAACGTGTACATTAATTAAGATTGGTAAATCTAAATTATCCATAGGAGTGAGTGGGAGTATGGTTATTAAATCCATTGATGGGCTGGCAGTCCAGGATGTACTGCTGCCTCTTGCACTATGTGTGCTAGGATAGGCTCTAGCAGAGCCCATGACACTGAATTAGGAAATAAGTGGCTTAGATGAATGAAGAATGGATAAATAATTTCATACTTATTCTTTTCCAAATGTTTTCCATAGGCATTGTATACTCGCTCACAGACAAGTGTGCCTCCACCAACATGAAGATTGATGCCCTTTCCTTTCTCCATGTCCTTTTGTCTCACCACACCCCAGAAGTCTTTTACCCACACATTAAAGTAATCGTGCCACCAGTTATTCTTTGTGTTGAAGACCCTTTCTACAAAATCACATCCGAAGCCCTTCAAGTGACTCAACAAATGGTCAAGATGATGCGTCCTCTGGATAAACCGTCAGTTTTCGATGCAAAGCCCTACATTAAAGATATCTTCAACAGCACCTTAAAGAGGCTAAAAGCAGCGGACATCGACCAGGAAGTAAAAGAAAGAGCCATTACTTGCATGGCCCACATTGTCAGCCACTTAGGAGACCAGCTGGGAGGAGACCTTCAGCCCACACTTCAGATCTTTTTGGAAAGATTAAAGAACGAAATCACTAGGCTCACAACAGTTAAAGCTTTATCTATCATAACCACATCTCCACTTAGGATTGACATAAGATCGATCATGAATGAAGGGATGCCAACACTCGGGTCATTCTTACGAAAGAACCAGCGTGCCCTCAAACTAAGCACCCTAACAGCCTTGAAGATTATTGTCACAAACTATAGTGACAGTTTCAAACCACCTTTGATAGAGTCTGTGTTAAATGAATTACCTGCATTGATTCAGGAGAACGATATGCATGTTTCTCAAGTGGCTATCCTGCTTGTCACGTGTATGGCCAAAGTCTGTCCAAATTCTTTAACCAAGATAGGAAGCACTATCTTGCCAGAAGTATTACACTTGGTCCATTCTCCACTACTTCAAGGAGGTGCTCTTGCTTCTATTGTTGAGTTCCTTCAAATCCTGGTTGTAACCAAAGCCAGCAATGTGTGTTACAATGACCTTATAAAAGCCTTGACTGGTCCATTTTATAAGGCCAAATCGTCTGACTCTGTGCCTGTCCACAGACAGTCCTATTACTCTGTTGCTAAATGTGTGGCAGCATTGTCTTTGTTATGTCCCAAAGAAGCTTCTGTCACAATTACTAATCTCACACAGGAGGTGAAGAACCAGAAGACTTCAGAGGCTGTGAAAATCCTGTCATTTCTTTGTCTTGGGGAAGTGGGGCGTTCTATGAAGCTGGGTACTCAAAAGGACTTAAAGACAGTCATCATGGACGCATTTGGTTCTCCTAGTGAAGAAGAGAAGTCTGCAGCATCATGCGCACTAGGCAACATCTGTGTGGGAAATATAGACGAGTACCTACCATTTCTGTTGAAGGAAATCGGTAGTCAGCCCAAAAGGCAGTACCTGCTTCTACATTCACTAAAAGAAGTGCTTAGTGCTTTATCCGCTGAGAGTCTCAAGCCTCATGTGGAGAGCATTTGGTCTCTGCTCTTCAAGAACTGCGAGTGTCCAGAAGAAGGTACTCGTAATGTAGTGGCGGAATGTCTGGGTAAACTTACTCTGGTCAACCCATCTGAGTTTCTGCCCAAACTTAAAAACCAGTTATCCACAGGTATGGATCTGTAGCAATTCAAGCTACTATAACATTCTTAGATTAAGCTTCACTAAATTTTAACCAAAAAACAATTTCTTCTTAGGTTCCTCTTTGGCCCGTAGTACCGTCATAACAGCTGTAAAATTTACTATTGTAGATCAACCCATGCCTATAGATTCTCTTTTAAAAGAATGTATAGGTAAAATCTTTTTAAAGAACAAATACAATTCTTTTTTATATATATCAGAATGTTACACTACAAACATTGCAAACTTTTGTCTCCCTCACTAGGTGACTTCCTAAAAACCATCCAAGATGCAGATCTTAATGTACGGTGTGTTTCCTTGGTGATGTTTAACTCTGCTGCCCACAACAAGCCTGGACTGATACTTGGTCTTCTAACCAAAGTTTTACCAAACCTCTACAAGGAAACTCACATTAGGAAGGAGCTCATTCGAGAGGTAGCATAATAGTTTCCAATTAACCACAGTTGAGTGTCAAATGATTGATTGATAGATACATGGGTCCGATTCCCAGGCTAAGGAGCATTCTGGGGCATTTTGTATGGAGTTAGCATGTTCTCCCCGCTCTTGCGTGGGTTTTCTCCATATACTCAGGTTTCCTACTACAGTACCGTAGGTTAACAGCGCCCTATGTGTGCTAGGATAGGCTCCAGCAGACCCCTGTAACTCAGAATTAGAGAATAAGTAGGTTAGAAACAATGAATGAAAACTCTGGTTTCCTCCCAAAGTCCAAAAACATTAGGTAGATTGGTGAATTGCCCTCAAGAGTGAGTGTGTGTGAATTTTTCAGGTAGAGATGGGTCCCTTCAAACACACCGTGGATGATGGGCTTGACGTGCGTAAAGCAGCTTTTGAATGCATGTATACTCTACTTGACAACTGCTTGGAGTGTCTGGACATCTTTGAGTTCCTGAACCATGTGGAAGAAGGCCTAAAAGACCACTACGACATTAGAGTGAGTATACCGATAATTACAGTTTTAAGACAAGACAACAGATGTCATTAGAGTGAGTACAGTGTTCCCTCGCCACTTCGTGCTTCATGTTTTGAGGCTTCAGTGCTTCGCGGGTCAGCAGCAGCCACATTGTGGAAAGGAGCGTTGTTTCATGTTGATGCGCGAGAGAGAGAGAAGGATCCCTGCATGTCGACCAAAGAGATGAGTTGACTCAGAGTACTGTACATACCACGGGCTTTCATAAAGGAGCGTGATTGGTTTCCGGTGTGACATCGACCAATAAGATTACGAGTGGATTTATCCCTGTGATGATTGTCTGCACATCATTTCAGCCTCACCTAGCATCTTCTCTTGTTGTGTCTCGCCAGTCTTATCCATGATGATGACTGTCTCACATACAGTACTGTATTTTAGTATCATGTTGGCGATAACTTTTTAAAGAAAATTATTATTAAGCCCTTATAATGCCGCCTAAACGCTGTGCAGTTCTTGTACAGTACCCGCATACACAAAAATTCCTAGGGGCAAATACTACTTCGCGGTTTTTCAGCTTTCGCGGAAGGTTCTGGTCCCTATTAACCGCAAAAAACGAGGGATCACTGTATACCGATAATTGCAGTTTTAAGACACGACAACATATGTCAGCATCTATCTGTACGTGGCAGGCCACACTATTGTTGCCCATTATCTTTTTAATCATGATTTCTTGTATAATGTTTATTCATACTTCTTTCTATGGCTGCAACGGCCAGCAAACAATCAAGTTGAAATGACAAAAAAAAATCCAATTCCCCCCACCCCATTACATTAACTACTTTGATATTCCCCAGATGTTAACCTTCATCATGCTGGCCAGACTTGCATCTTTGTGTCCATCTGCTATAGTCCAAAGACTGGACCGCCTAGTGGAGCCCCTCAGAGTGACATGTACTACCAAGGTAGCTGCAAACTTGACAAATAAATTAACTATTTTAAATACAAATGACAATGTTTCCTTCTCTTGTCCAGGTAAAAGCTGGTTCCGTTAAACAGGAATTTGAGAAACAGGAAGAGCTGAGGCGCTCAGCGATGCGTGCAGTAGCAGCTCTTCTGTCCATTAAAGATGTGGAGAAAAGCCAAGCTATGGCCGACTTTGCAACACAAATCAGAACCAATGCAGAGATGGCTACAATTTTTGAAAGCGTCCAGGCTGATCCCTTATCAGGAGCTGTGGAGTCGATGGACACAAGTTAATTCTGGCAAATAAGTGTGGGGGAAAAAGTGCACATTTTGGACATTAAATCATTTACAATATTTTGTGTACAAAAGGTTATTGCAGTTTACACAACATTGCAATATCGGCCGCAGCATGCAAGCACAAAGTTACACAATTCACTTAAAATGGACAGAAGGCACCTGAAAATATC
This sequence comes from Pseudolaguvia tuberculata, assembly GCA_026260255.1. Classification (NCBI taxonomy): domain Eukaryota; kingdom Metazoa; phylum Chordata; class Actinopteri; order Siluriformes; family Sisoridae; genus Pseudolaguvia; species Pseudolaguvia tuberculata. The sequence goes on along the minus strand of JAOTRA010000001.1, from coordinate 6,318,768 downwards.
CGCACACAAAGTTGTCCATGTTTAGTACACCTTTACCTTCTAACAGCAAGCAGCATATGCAGATATTTTGAAAAGAACAAAAACGAAACAAATCACATTTTAAATGATTTTTCACTTTATTGAAAACACCGTATTTCCAGATTATTCATTCTCCTCGCTGCGGAGTCTTGCGTTCGGGTTTGTGACTTTGATGGCCAACTGAGCTGCTCGCTCCACAATCAGCTTCCTGTTCTTTGAAGATACGTTGTGGGCAATCTCTGCACAGTAGCTCCTACAATTTAAAACAACATTTTAAGCCAAGAATTTAACTGTAAAGCTACATTAGTAGTCTATTCCATTGTTGACAATGCAGTGTTTCGGCACATCGTTTTATCAGACGAATGCAACAGCTGTTGCAGATTAACTTCCACCTGCAGGCTATGGGGAAAGCCCTAGGTGGAATGGGTATTTCCTCTGCAGCACATTCTCTCTCCACATTTAATACCTGACTAGAACATGGGTGAATTCAGCAGGTACAACTGGGAGAAGGAGGCATGGCTGAATGCTATGGCACCAGGAACACAACCAAAGCTTGTCAGATTAGTAGCTCTGGTTCTTATCTGCAAATCCTCATTAAAGGAGGAAAAAAAAACATGACAATGAAATTCAGTCTTCTGCAAAAAAACTTGAGAAAAATACTTGATGAGCTGCATTTTTGAGCTTTGAAATTTCAAACTAAATCATATCTTGTATTACATCTGGCTAGTATGAATGGGGGTTTGACCAAGGACAAGAACAATTGCTATAAAAGTACACTGTAAATTAAGTCATGCTGCTTAACCATTCTTGAATCTTGAATTTTAGTCCAAAGAAAATGGAGCTGTACTACGGAAACAAAAAGTACTGTGTAAAGTTCAAGATTTCTGTAAGGCTGCACAATTTATGATAAAAATGTAAAAGATATCTTTTAACCCAGATCATTGCTACAAACAGCAGCATTTAAAACTCTTACTTGTTGCTCATCAATAGAACTTCAAGTTCTTTGACATTGTGCACCAGGAACTTCTTGAATCCCGATGGTAGCATGTGCTTGGTCTTCTTGTTGCTACCGTAACCGATGTTGGGCATCAGCATCTGGCCTTTAAATCGCCTACGGACCCGGTTATCAATACCTCTTGGTTTCCTCCAGTTACTCTAAAGAAGAAAGTCTGTTTAGCCTTTAAACAATGCTTTTTTTTTTTTTTTAATAAAGAGATTAAGATCAAACAACATTTTAATTTATTTAATATACAAGGAAAAATCCCTAATAATCAGCCAAATAGAAGCATGTCTGACAAAATTACAAAAAAAGGTAATTCATTGGGGCAGGTGTCAAGCAGCAGAAATGCACAGCAACTATTAAAAAAAGAGGCACTCTATACCGTACATCTTTTAATAAATACTAATGCCTTGTAAACAACTTAACCAACCTATGACTCAAACTGCCATGTGATCCGAACCCTGAGCTTTCTAATCCATTCCACCATTTTAGTGTAAGCTAATAAATGCTATGGTAACCAGCAATAGATACTATACATTATAGTGTATTTATTGGCCTCTTACAGCACATACAAGCTCAAACCCCTCAACCCTCAATCTAGATGTTGACTCTGCCAAAACATCTGTCAGTAACATCTGTCAGCCTTCTAACTATAATGTCAGGATATCATTTTTCCTTTACCTTGATCTTTACATAGCGGTCTGACTGATGCCTGATGAACTTCTTAGTTCTTTTCTTGACAATCCTGGACTTGGTAAGGGGTCTGAGGGCGGCCATGACAGCTGTAATAAAAAAAAAAAAAAAAAAAGAAAACATTCCATATAAATTGGAACATACCTATAACATGTATATTATATATATCCCCAAACATTTATTAAGACCGGATTCTAGTCAGACAATTCGCTATACAGTAACTGACCTATACAATTTACAGCGTTGAAAGCATTAGCATCTAGCATGAAATAGTTAAGATGTTCTAGTGCTACGTGGAAGTGCTATTGATAAAATCCAATTTAGAGCTATTAATTATAATAAAATACATTTTACTCGTAATATTCAGGGTGCTTAACTAGCCAGCAACCGTAGTTGAACATCGGCCGCCATGTCTGCTAGCGGTTCATTTTGAACATAAGATACGTATAAATTTTAAACAACTTCACTCAAAATATCGTAACAATTATAACGAACAGACGTCTGAGAATTAAAGTGCAAACTTATAAGTTTGAAACAACATCAGGACACCATGATGGAAGCAGATTTTCTTTTCCTCCACTCACCGTTTTAATCTGTCTTCCCCAAAGACAGAAGGTAGAAGAGGAGGAAGTAAAGCGCGGAATGCTGGGAAATCAACTCTCAAACACCGGAAGTTGGTGCCTGCGAACGGCTTTCAAATGCGTCCTATTTTTAATAATGAGTCACTAGGTAGGGTGCGAAATAAAAGCGTATGCACCCTTCTGTATATCTATCGCTGAACGATTATATATTTAGTAAAGTACTGATCGATTCATCACATTTTAGAGTTTACATTCGTAACTAACTAACTAATTTAATATATTTTGTTATCTAATAAGTTATATTTGTTTTTCTAGCATGTTATTTTGTTTTGTAAAAAGTTATTAATGTTTTCGAATAGGTTATTTTCTATTTTAATTGGTTATTTTCTTTTCTGATAAGTTATTTTGTTTTTGAATAGGTTATTTTCTTTCTAATAGCTTACTTTGTTTTCCAATAAGTTGTTTTGTCTAATAGGTTATTTTGTATGTTAATATGGTAACTAGTTTTCTAATCTGATATTTTCGCCTCCCAGGATAGCTGATTCGGGGATGTCCCGCCGGCAGGAGGCCCCGAGGAAGACCAAGGACTCGCTGGAGAGACTATGTCTCGGCTGGCCTGGGAACGCCGGTGTTCTCCCGGAAGAGCTGGAGGAAGTGTCTGGGGAGAGGGATGTCTGGACACCCCTGCTTAGACTGCCGCCTCCCGCGACCCAGTCATATATAAGCGGTCAGAAAATGAGTGAATGAATGAATGATATTTTGTTGTCCAAAATGTTTATTTTATTTATTTATTTTACTTTATACGTCATTTTGTTTTCTACGATATTATTTTCTTTTCTAATATGTTATTTTGTTTTCTAATAGGTTATTTTATTTTTTAATAGGTTATTTTGTTTTTCCTTCTCGGCAAACCTATTGTATAACTCAAACTCTAACAGCTAACAAAACAAAACTTTTTTGTCTATTTTATCTATTTTGCTGTATATTTGTGTGTGGGTTGTGCTTGTATGTATTGTGGGCGGGGTTTGAGGGGGGTGCATGTTTTCTGTTCTGTAGAAGCGGAGTCGGGGATGGGTGGGTGTGGGGGGCCAGTCGTATGAAAACGGGTGGAGTTGTAAGGAAAGACGGTCTTAGTCATTGTGGAGGTTGAAGATCTACTGAAAACGACTTCGTTATTTCTGTACAGTTTTATTCACTCGGCAAAGGTAGGTTAAAAAATATATAGAAACATACATCTAGTTTATTTAGATCTACATTATTTACAGTGTAGAAACTAGAACCCCAAGGAAAACTATTGAAAGGGTTAAAGGTTAGAATAGAAAGGGTTTCTTTGTTATAAATAGTTTTTTAAAAATGTACAATTTTAATGTATTTAATTTAATATGCTTTTTAAGGAATGCAAACACACCTTATTTATTCAAAGTACAAGCAAAAGTAAAAATATTTTTCCTTCCAAACAATCTAAGCATGTAACTTATTATTATTATTATTATTGTTATTATTATTGTTATTATTATTAAATGTAGGAGTTGTATGAGAGGTTAGACACTGAGGAGGGAGGAAAGGATTTGTATCGGTTGACCAGACAGAGAGACAGAGATGGTAAGGATGGAAATGTGTCGGGTAGTGAGGAGAGTGTGTTGAGAAGGTGGAGAGACAGCTGATGAATGAGAAAAATGAGAGAGAGAAGGTTGGATGATGTGGAGATGGTGGAGCAGGAAGTGGATAGGATTAGTAAGGCAAAAATGAGAGCAGGGCAGTACGGTGGTGTAGTGGATAGCACGGTCGCCTTACAACAAGAAGGTCCCAGTTTCGAATCCTCGGGATCTTTCTGTGTGGAGTTTGCATATTTTCCCAGCGCTTGCGTGGATTTCCTCCAGGTACTCCGGTTTCCTCCCACAGTCCAAAAACATGCAGATTAGGTCGATTGGTGATTTTAAATTGTCCATAGGAATGAATGTGTGTGTGTGAATGGATGTTTGTCTATGTGTGGCCCTGAGATGGACTGGGATAGGCGCAGCAGACCCCATTGACCCCGAATTCGGGAGTAAGCGGGTAAGAAGATGAATGAATAAATGAATGAAGTGAGAGCAGCTATTAAGAAGATGAAGAGTGGAAAGGCGGTTGGACCAGATGACATTCCAGTAGAAGCGTAGAGATGTTTAGGAGAGATGGCAATGGAGTTTCTGACTAAATTGTTTAACAGGATTTTGGAAAGTGAGAGGATGCCTGAGTAATGGAAGAGTGTTCTGGTACCAATTTTTAAGGAATAACTGAGATTTTCAAGCGTGCAGTAACTACAGAGTAATAAAGTTGATGAGTCACACCATGAAGTTATAGGAAAGAGTAGTGGAAGCTAGGCTGATGGAAGAGGTGTCCATCTGTGAGCAACGAACTGGTTCAAGGTGAAGGTGGGATTGCATCAAGGATCGGCTATGACCCCTTTTTTGCTTGTAGTGGTGATGGACAGATGACGGATGAGGTCAGACAGGAGTCTCCATGGACAATGATGTTTGAGGATGATATTGTGATTTGTGGTGAGAATAGGGAGTAGGTTGAGAAGAATCTAGAAGGTAGACGTTGGATAGAAAAGGAATGAAAGTCAGTAGGAGTAAGACAGAGTACATGTGTGTGAATGGGAGGGAAGGCAATGGAGTGGTGAGGTTGCAGGGAGAAGTGGTAGTGAAGGTGGAAGAGTTTAAGTACCTGGGGT
>JAOTRA010000001.1:6281792-6293835 GCA_026260255.1 Pseudolaguvia tuberculata | reverse complement strand
ACACATTCACTCCTATGGACAATTTACAATCACCAATCCACCTAATCTGCATGTTTTTAGACTGTGGGAGGAAACCCGCGCAAGTGCAGGGAGAACAAGCAAACTATTATAGTCAATTATTTTTTAGTTTTTGAAGCTTTTAACACTGCAAGAAATAATCAGGGCTGATGCTGCTGATGGCCTCGGCTGATGCTGTCATGTCTTATATTTTCTTGCCTAATTAGTTGTGCACATGTAGTTCCAAAGACAGGAAATAAAAGCTGATTTATTATAATTTTGTCCTTTTAACTATATAACTTCTTTAATCCATGGAGGAATGCATACATAAACCATATGCTGCTTAATTAAAGACTGCTGTCTGGACTATGGACATCTGTTATTATCATTCAGTCATTATTGGACTATGGAATGTAAGAGAGAGATTAGAAAACACTCAGCTTCCCAAACATACACTATAATTGGCAAAAGTTTTTGGTTACCTGACCATCAAATCCGTATGTGGGATCCTCTACGAACTGTTGCTAAAATCTGGAAGCCCACAGTTGGTCTAGAATGTTTGTTATAGGTGCTAGCATTACATTATTCCTTCACTGGAACTAAGAGACTGTATGACAATGACCCTGAGCCTGAGCACAAAACTCCTGACCTCGATTATCACATGCTGGGTTAGTCCTGATCTTACCACCACTGAACCCCTTTGGGATGAACTGGAATGGCGACTGACTCACCCCAGACCTCCTTACCTGACATTAGTGTCTGATCTCACTAATACTGTTGGAACTGAATGAAGAGATATCTCACATTCAAGCACAACATTGGACTGAAAGGTTTTACTAGAAGACTGGAGCTTCATCCAATAGTAAAAATCGGAATCAATCTGGAAGATGATGTTTGTTCATACACGAAATAATTTCGAGTTCACTTCTGTGTGTCTTCACGTTAGATGGAGACTTGTATGCCGGAACGTCGGTGGACTTCATGGGAAACAATGCTGCTATATTTCGCAGCTCCGTGCACACACCCAGTCAGCACTACATTCGCACGGAGGCTTATAATGACCATTGGCTCAATGGTGAGGTTCATTTTTTGACATCTTTAATTGAATTTCTAAACTTAAATTGGTGATATCATTGCTGATATGTGTTTTGCTTTACAGAGCCAGAATTTGTTGGCTCACACTCCATTCCAGACACACACAGCCTAGACGATGACAAGGTCTACTTCTTCTTTAAGGAAACAGCTGTGGAGTCCAACCAGATGGATAAGCGTATTTATAGCCGTGTAGCGAGAGTGTGCAAGGTAAGCTGGTTGGCATCAGCTAATGAAAATGAAATGCGATCCAGAAGGGCTGAATGAATGTGTCTTTTGTGTATGTCACTATAAATTAGGCGAGTAAGTGAGTATTGGTGGTCTTTTTTATCTTACCAATAAATGAATAAGCTTGCAGGTCATATAGAGTTGTCCTTTGTATTTTAATAGAACCTTATTGCCATATATTTCGATGTTTCCTGTTTCCTAAATCTCACCGTACATCAGAAAATGAATCCTGTTATTCATTCATTCATTCATCTTGTAATCTGCTTATTATTTGGTTCGGGGTCACGGGGGCCTGTTGAAGTCTATCACAGTGAACATAGGGTGAAAAGCAGGGGTACACCCTTGACATGTCATCTATAAAGTGCAGAGGAACACATAAACGAACAACTACATACACACACACACACACACACACACACACACACACACACACACACACACACACACACACACATCTTTTTTGCCATACCAACCGCTATGCCTTTGTGCAACCCCAAAATCCTGTTATGAACAATAAAATTGGATATTAGTCACTAATATGCCATAAATTCCTTTAAATCCTGTTTTAGGTCAGACGACAATGCTTTGAAAGTTTACTTCTTTGAACTGAAACACTGAAGCAGATCCATTTGTTCTGTGTATAATATTCCTTGGGTGAGGCATCATGTTCATAGGTTTACGATCTCTGTAACTTCTTTCACCCACATTTCAACTCACACTTATTGTATTAATCTGTATAAACCTTAATACAGAACTGCAATTAAAAGACATGACCTACATTTTTATACAGCGATTCATTAATTCATCTTCAATACCTGCTAGTCCATCACAGGGCCTTACACAAAGATACATTCACTGATGTGGGCAATTTAAAATAACCAATCTAACATTGCATGTTTTGTTATTGTTGGATGAAACCAGAGTACCCGCAAGAACCTATACAAGCAAGGGGAGAACATGCAAACTCCACACAGAAAGACCCATTGCCCGGGAATCGAACCCACCATTTTCTTGCTGTGAGGCAACCGTGCTAACCACTACACCACTGTGTTGCCCGACCTACATATTATCTTTACTACAACAACTAACCAGCATGGACCTGGGATTTAAACGTATAAACTTGTGATTGGTAGTCCATCACTACAACCGCTCAGCTACCACTTCATGATCATGATTATAATTTCTGCTGTTTGTAATCTGTGTTATTGTGTATTAAATAGGAAGCCTAGTGCACCTAGTGCATGTTAATATAAAAACTGGTTTCTGTCAATTTACAGGAAATTAAAGGCAATCTTTAGAATATTTTAATGAAAATATATTATGAGATCTTTAGAAATATGATTCTAATTACCATACGTCTATGTTACGGTTCTTATCATACATCAAATCACTTGATTGTATTTTCTGTTTGTCAGAATGACATTGGTGGAAAGAGAAGTCTGATTAATCGCTGGAGTACCTTTCTGAAGGCCAGGCTGGTCTGTGCAGTGGCAGGCCCGGGCGGCATGGACACATACTTTGATGAGCTGGGTAATCACATATTATAAAAAAAAAATGTATGAAATAAAAAAACTGCAATAAAAACAAGAGACCTTAAATAAATGAATTACCAACATAATAAAAATTTTACACAATATTACTCAAAATATCAATAAAAAAGCAGTAAAGTCAATAATAAATAAAGTTAATAAAGTAGTATTTGATCAGTTGCAACACTAAAAATATATAATTCTTCTTTTGCTAGAGGATATATTTCTGCTTGAGACCAAAGATCCTCAAAATCCAGTTATATATGGAGTCTTCTCAACTTCAAGGTAAAACTCTAATATAGCAAACTGTAGATATGTGTAGATGGGGGCTTATGTTTGTATTTTCTGATTGTAGTAAGAAATAAAATATTTTAATTGATGTTGATTTTGATACACAATATTGCTAAAAATTGGTGGTCATCTGAACACCAGAAACACATGCGATTTCAAACATCCTATTCCAGATTGATGCTATTAGACGAAGCTCCAGTTTTCTAGTAAGACCTTTCAGTCCTATGTTGCGCTTCAGATAACTCACCCCACTAGGTCTGAGATGGCTCAGTCGCCATTCCAATTCCTCCCAAAGAGTAGTTTGTCTTAACTCTAATAATGTGATAATGGTTTTGTGCTCAGGGTCATTGTCATGCTGGAACAGTGTTGGAGTCTCTTAGTTCCAGTAAAGGAAAAATGTTACGTTACAACCTAGAAAGATATTCTAAATTAATGGTGACATCCAGATTTGTAGCAACAGTTTGGAGAGGAACCACAGATGGATCTGATGGTCAGATGACCACAAACCTTTGGCTATATAGTGTTTATCTAATGTATGTAATAATTTTAGGCTAAGTATTTTTTTATTAGTTTTTGTCCAGAATTTAATGGGGGTATAGGGTGGTGTTCAGTATAATTGCTTACAGAAGACTAGGATTACAGTTCTAAAATTGCACAAATGCTGTTGATTAGAACAGAGTTCAAATATTTTCCTTTTTTAATGTGTAATTTGGAAAAATAATCAAAAAAATCTCCCAGCACCTAAAGCACTGTTTGTGATTACTCATGCAATTTAATTAGCTCTTTAACCCGCCACCTGACATCATCCTTCCGACGCCCTCAATGACTGTTCCAAAACAATCTGCCTCAGGTTTTTTAGTAAAGCGGGAAGGTTCATAGGCCATTCAGGAAGGGTCAAAGGTGACCAGGCTCAAGGGCCTATGTTATTTTAACTCAGCACCAGGCCAAAACTCACTTCCCCTTCTTCTCTGTTTTCAAAAGCTCTGTCTTCCGAGGTTCAGCCGTTTGCGTCTACTCAATGGCGTCAATCCGAGCCGCGTTCAATGGGCCTTTTGCCCACAAAGATGGTCCTGACTACCGCTGGGTGGAGTACAAAGGCAAGATCCCGTATCCTCGTCCAGGGACGGTGAGTCTCCAACAGAGAGATACTCTGTATGTGTGAATCAGGGTTTTGAAAAGAGCAATGGGTGGCACATTGTGAAAATCTCCCATTGTGTGGGGTTTTTTGTTTGACAGAATTTTTAAGCCTATAAAGAGTTAAATAATGTAACTGTGTGAGATAAATCTGGTATGTTGACTTATGGTATTCATGATGTACTTAGTTTAAAGCCTCATTTGAGTTAAGCTCTAATTCATAACCCTGGCACAAATCATACCATTGCAACTTACACCATCTTTTCTAGGTTCTGATGTTTTATAATTGAAGCCATGCATGAGTGACGAACGTATGGAGGCCATATGATTGCCTGTGTTACAGTCAAAACCCTGCTGTCTGTCATTTCTCACTTAAACTTTGCATGCACATAGGGTATATAAAAAAAGCTGCTAAGTGTTTCCAGGGTCATGCTTTAGGGCATTACAGTGCTGGAGATGTGTGACGTCGAGAGGATGTATCTCATTAGACAGACTTTACTAACTACAAAAACTAACATAACATTTTATCTTAACAATCTAGCAGAAAAATGCAGCCTATATATATATATATATTTTTTTTATTTTTTTTTTTTATTAATACTATTATTATTATTATCTGTATATTATAGACTTGCCAAGTTATTTGAATGTTAGACAATAAAAATTTGGTTTATGCTTCTAAAATAAAGTCTCACTTTTATTTAAACTGCTTTTAAATAAAAGTGATGTCCGTTTGGGAGTTGCAGGAACATTAGCTGATAACAAGCTAAACTGTCTAAAAAAACCCCCAAAAAAACCCACACTATCTTGAGCACTAAAAACTCAAGACTTATGATACCCTTCAGTTATTAAAGCTGATACCGCGCTACCACTTCGCCTCCGATATAAAGGCGTCCTTATCCAGTGTCTCCGATTACAAAGGCTGTAATTGGGTAGCATCTATAATAAGAAGTGTATAGTAAAAGTAGTGGTTGGACCGTTAATTGTAAGATCAGGGATCAGCACCACCAAACTACCACTGCTAGGCCTCTGAACATGGACCTTAGCCTCAAATTGCTTAGTTGAGATAAATGTAAGTCGCTCTGGATACAGGGTGTCTACCAATTTACCAAAATAGAATCCATCTTTGGACATTGTAAGGTAACTGGCAAAGTGTACAGAAAACCGCTGGTTGGTTAAATATCAGATTTATAGATCAGATTTGTCTTCCCTCAGTGCCCAAGTGAAACATACGACCCCTTACACAAGTCTACCCGCGACTTTCCTGATGAGGTTATGAGCTTCATGAGGAATCATCAACTGATGTGGGAGCCAGTGGTGCCGATTCACAGAAGACCTCTGTTTACTCACATTAACACACCCTACCGGCTGAAGAAGTTGGTAGTGGATAAAGTGGATGCTGAAGATGGGCAGTACATCGTTCTACATTTGGGAACGGGTATGTTGAACTTGTGACCAGAATCAGTACATTAGTTAATTATTAACCAGATGGATGTAATTAATAATTAATGGAAGTCTGGCTTCACTCAGCTTCAGTCTCTGCTGATTTATTTGAGTAAATTGAGTAAATCTTATTTAATCACCAGAGTAAGTCATGTGGATCCCTTTTCTACACTAACTTCCAATTTATTCATTCATTCATTCATTCATTCATTCATTCATTCATTCATTCAATCATTCAGGGCAACTCATTGACGAACAACCACACATACATTCACACTCACTCCTATGGGCAATTTAGAGTCAACATTTAAACTAATGTACATGTTTTTGGACTGTGGGAGGAAACCAGCGTATTCATAGACAAACTACGGTAGAATGGGAGACCATGCAAACTCTGCACAGAAAGTTCTCCGGCCAATCAAACCCGGAACCTTCTTGCTGTGAGGCAACTGTGCTAACTGCTACACCACAATGCCGCCTATCTAATTTATATAAACAAAGTTAAATAATGTAGATGGTGGCCCTTTCTGTGTGCATGTCCCTTTGCTTGCTTGGATTTACTCCAGGTACTCCGGTTTCCTCCCACAGTCCAAAAACATGTATGTTAGATTGATTAGTAATTCTAAATTGCCTGTAGATTCACCCCGTGGAGAGACCTTGTCTCGGCTCCAGCAGTCCCTCGTGACCCCGAATAACCCAGGAATAAGCGATTACAGAAGGTGAATGAATGAACGTAGAAGTTAAAAAACTTCTCCACTCTTAGAATACCCCCCTTACACCACACACCCCCCAGACACACTACAAACTACCAAAACGATCTGTGACAGTTTCTCTTTGCCCGGTCCTTACACACGAGATTACACTGTTGCTGTGTGTGCTGACTCTGTAAACTCTACCATGTGTGTGTGTGAATCATTAAGCGACCCAGAGAGCTGTGTGCAGAGAACATTCTTCATTGCTCAATCCATCCAACGTTCACCACAGCTTGGAAAGACAGCAGAGTAACAGCTGGTAGCCATCCGGGAGTCATGTTAATCCTTATGTTAAACTTTGTTCCCCTATTATATTTACTTCTGCTTAGTCAAGGGAGGGGGGGAGGGGTGGGCTTGAAGATAACGGGCAGTGCATTTGGTATATGGGCCTTCGGTAGGAACTTGTACACCTTTTAATACCACCACTATCTCATTGCAATTTTAGAAACTGTCTATCTGTACACACAATCAGTTTTACAATTCAGTTGTATAACTCGGCTGTAACAGTTTTACTCTAATCGAGCAAATAAAGGACAGAAAAATGTCAACTTTAAAATAAACAGTCTTTAACCAATTAACAGTCTGTCAATGCTAATTTATGGACAGAATAAATGATCCCAAAGACTTTGGGAGGATTACATCATGTACATGGCATCACACAAAAGCTGAAATCTGATTGGACCAAAAAAAATGTAACAACCACAAACACGTACTGGAAAAATGCAGCAAAAAAGCAAGAAGTAATTTGAGAATTACTTCAAAGTATATTCAACAATCAGCGTCTTTTTTTGCTTGCATGGGCTTTCTCTGGCTATTCTGGTTTCCTCTTACAGTAAAAACATGTACATTAGGTTGATTGGTAATTCTAAATTGCCTATAGGAGTGAGTTTTGGCAGTTTGTCTATGTGTGGGCTGGCGATGAACTGATGACCTTGCCCTATGTGCGTTAGGATAGGCTCTAGCAGACCCAGTCACTCCAAATTATGGAATAATCAGGTTAGAAGATGGATGATCTTAATTGTTCATATAACTTATAATTGGTCTCTTTGTCTAGATGACGGCAAGGTTCTGAAGGTGGTATCTATTCCTAAGGAGAACTGGGAAACTGAGGAAATACTATTGGAATCACTGAGTGTGTTTCAGGTAATTACATTTTGTCATATTCACTTTACCTCCAGCTTCTTTGTGCCATCTGTTGACCTGCCATCTGATCTTTAGCTGCAGGCTCTGTCTTGTCACTATGAGTTTGGCAAACTCATCTGCTACAACTGAATAATCCCTTTATAAGGAAAAACAGTTTCAGCAGGTTTCCCAGGATCCTTTAAGCCTGCCGACCAATAACATGCACTGGGAGAAAAGGGTGAACAAGTAGGCAGAAACACCAAAACGACTAAAGGGGATCGTCTTTGTTTACTTAGCGAATGAAAAGCGGAGATCATTTATTTAAAGCTGTACACAGCTAAAAACATGTTGGTTCCCCCAGGGACAAATAGGAGGAAGTAACTGGAGACAAATGAGGTTTTTACTATAACTTGTGAGAAAGAAAATGAAGTTAAATTCTTTTAACAAGCAAAGGATTGTATTTCAGTTGTATCCCCCGTTTTGGTGTATGATGAAGCTCTATTCTATTCAAATTTTCCAGTCTTATGTGAATCTTTAATGAGATCTCTTCATTCAGCTCCAACAGTATTAGTGAGATCAGACATTAACATCAGGTAAGGAGGTCTGGTGTTCCAGTTCATCCCAAAGCAGTTCAGTGGTGGTTTCTAATGATGGAACAGTGTTGGAGTCTCTTAGTTCCACTGATGGAATAATATAATGCTACAACATACAACAAACATTCTAGACCAATTGTGGGCTTCCAGATCGGAAAGGAACCACATATGCATCTGACGGTCAGGTGACCAGAAACTATTGGCAACTATAGTATATGTACAGTATGTATTGCTTACAGCGAGAACTGTAAATAGGACAAACTTCTTGAAGAACCTTGTTCCTTCCTTGGACTATGGGAAGTGGTAGCCTAGTGGTTAAGTTGTTGGACTAATACCAGAAAAACCGGAGTTTGAATCCCACCTCTGCCAAGCAACCACTGTGGGCCCTTGAGCAAGGCCCTTAACTCATAATTGCTCAGTTGTAAAAAAAAAAAAAGAGACCAAATGTAAGTCGCTCTGGATAAGAGCGTCTTCCAAATGCCAAACTGTAACTGTAAATTGTGACTATCACCAGGCTCTGTTTAACTACTTAAAGAAACAAGATTTCAGCATTTTACAGGTAAAACAATAAATATTAGTAGGTATCTTAAATACACATTCATTAAAGTGCCATTTTAAAAGTCAAGCTCCATTTGTTAGCAGTATAATAGAGGAGAAATTAAGCCAGAGAAATGAGCCAGAAAAGCCTGGAACTCTCACAGCAGATTTAGACGAGCCTCTTGTTCAGTTCCAACAATGCGTGTCCTCCTTTACCTCCTCCCTGATTCGCAGGTTATTCATCTCTAAACTATGTCAATGCTTACCAATCATTTGTTTTCTCCTTTCTTTATCTTCTAGAGTCCTATCCTCAGCATGAAGCTCTCCACCAAGCGGGTATGTGAAGTTATTCTGTTGATGGTGAAAAGGTTATTTAAAAGTTTTAATTAATAGACTTTAATGACTTCCTATCCAGGGAAAAAAGCCAGGAACGCAGTTTTAGGAACGCAAAGTTTAGTAGATACTTTAATTGATGTTTTTCTAATTCAACAGTAAAACATTGTAGAACTTGATTTACGTTCTTATCTAGAGTGACTTACATTTATTTCATGTTTACAACTCAATAACTGGGTGTTAAGGGCCTTGCTCAGGAACTCATGCGGTGGTAACTTGTTTGTACAGTGTTCGTTCAATGGCTGAGCTCGTAGCTCAATTTGCACGCATTCATTCATCTATCCCAGCACAAATAGGGCAAGCGGCGGGGGTACACCCTAGACCGGTCGCCAGTCCATCTCAGGGCAACACATAGACAAACAACCATTCGCACACACATTCACTCCTATGGACAATTTACAATCATTAATAGACGGAGGTGGAAGCTAGAGGATATAGACAGAGGTGGAGGGTAGAGGATATAGACAGAGGTGGAGGGTAGAGGATATAGACAGAGGTGGAGGGTAGAGGATATAGACAGGGGTGGAGGGTAGAGGAGATAGACAGAGGTGGAGGGTAGAGGAGATAGACAGAGGTGGAGGGTAGACGAGATAGACGGAGGTGGAGGGTAGAGAAAAGGGTAGAGAAAGTAGACAGAGGTTGAGGGTAGAGGAGATGGACCGAGGTGGAGGGTAGAGAAAATAGAAGGTTTTATTGTAAACCTTCACACTTAATTTCTTTAATTTTTTATTTATTAGCTAAAATGTTTTTAAAATCGTATACACTGTACAACATATCCCATACATCATACTCATACATATGTTGGAGAGTGGGGGTCAAAGTGCAGGGTCAGCTATTATACAACGCCCCAGGAGCTGGAAAAGTTAAGGGTCAGTGAATGGCGGTGGAGCTTATACCCAGGTCTTCTTGTTCTTTCTTGCCTGCGGTGGGCTCGAACCGCTGATCTTTCGATCATCTACTCTGCTCCACCATTAAGGAATGTTATGTTGTTCTTATATTGGTATAATTCCTTCTAATGATAAATTACTATAGTCTTTACCAGGACGATTTAGGTTTGAGCCTCCTCATTGCCAGTCTGTCACGGTTCAATTGAGCAAGACCCTTAACCCTTCATGTTTCAGCGTGGGCTGTATCATCGGTGACCCTGCACTCTGACCTCCACTAATTTTACTTTTACTTTACTTTATAGAAAATCTTCTGTGGTAAAGTTATGGATAAAAAACCCATTTCATTTCCTATCTTTTTAATTTTTTATTTTAGCAAGCTCTATTTGTAAGCAGTGCAGAAGCGGTGGCTCAGCTGGCCCTACAGCGATGTGAGCTCTATGGGAAAGCCTGTGCTGACTGCTGCCTGGCCCGGGATCCTTACTGTGCTTGGGATGGCATCTCTTGCACTAATTACTTCCCCACTAACAAGAGGTATTTTTTTTTTGCAGTTGTTGAAATATCCACCATTTACAGTACATCGTTTACAGCACGTACGGGACGCAGACGGTTTTATTGTAAGGCCTGTAAAATACCACGCTGCTAGTTTATTATGGATACGATGCTCCAGGCGCAGGAGTAAGGAAGCTGTACTAAAGTGTGTACACCCAATAAAACAACCTGTCTATTTTTTGCCAGAAGTGTTGATTATATAGTTTCAGTACGATGCTGCATGAAAGTTTGTGAACCCCTGTCCATATTTTTATATAAATAACAAGCTGGATATTCTATCTGTTAAAGTTGGGTAAGGCTTAACGCTCTAATTACTTAGATACATAAATAACTGAATTTCTGCTAAACATTGCAAATTATATTCATACCTTAATGAAGGTATTTGCTTTCCTATTTGCAGACGTTCCCGTCGACAGGATGTGAGGTATGGCGACCCATGGAGTCAGTGTCAGGATCTAGGAGATGGTAATAACCCTTAATATACTCCGTAATAGAAGTAATATAATCTAGAAAGTAATAGTAGTAATACAGGGCGGTGCATTTAGTACCTGGGCCGTCAGTGGAGACTTAACACCTCATACCACCAAAATCACATCGCAATTATAGAAAACATCAAAACTAGACAAACACACAATGTAAGATGCTAGTGAATTACGTATTGAGGATAAAAACCATGTTCCACTCTAAACCTCTACAGTACAACCTACAACATCTGGAGCAGTCTAGAAACATCAATTATCTAACAATTATCATGAATTATCTAAGAGCACAAAATATGAACAATTTAACTAAAATATATAATACATTTAAATGCTGTAAGTGATTGTTGCTGTTTGATGGCACTGATCTGGAACTGGTCTAAACTCCATAATGCCATACTGATACAAGCTAGTTAATATCTACTCACGATGTCAAATTTTTCTGGAAAAGTCCGCCTTAAACATATTTAAGGTGGGCTAAGTAAACTCCTTCTCCGTCAGCCATTGTGGGGGTAAAAATTCAAATTCAACTGTACAGATGTGTTTTAGTATTTGCAATAGGCTGTAACAGTTTTACTCTAATCGACCAATCAGAGGACAGAAAATGCAAAAATGTTAAATCTGATTAAAGAAAGAACAGAATAAACTGTCTGGAATAAATTAATATAATTTAATGGAAGGAATATTAGAATTTAGGTTGTTAATGTAAGTCAACTTCTAATAGTGTTTGGAGCATCAGACCCTGACGGCCCACCACTGGTAATATAATGTATCTGGAATCTGTTGCAGGCTCAGAGGATACGGAGCTGAAGGTGGTCTATGGTGTAGAAAACAACTCTACATTCCTGGAATGCATGCCTCCCTCACCACAAGCATCAGTCAAATGGATCATGCAGCAAAAACACAGTCAGAGTACTAAAGAGGTCAGGATGATCACACGCACACACACATACACACACACACACACACACACACACACACACACACACACACACACACACACACACACACACACAC
>JAOTRA010000001.1:6226737-6238332 GCA_026260255.1 Pseudolaguvia tuberculata | reverse complement strand
TATGGATGTGGTGAGGAAAGATATGCAGGTAGTTGGGGTGAAAGAGGCAGATGTAGAGGACAGGGTAGTGTGGAGAATAGCAATCCGCTGTGACGACCCCTGACCAGGAGCAGCCGAAAGGAGAAGAAACAACATTTAAATGTAATCGTAAACTTTTGTGTGTGTGTGTGTTTCAGTGCTACTATATCGGTGCGACAAGTGATGCTGCTACAAAAATCATTAACGAGGTTTCGAAACCGCTGAGTTACCATGTCCCAGTGGAGAAGGTGTGCGAAAAGCTCAAGAAAAAGGACAGTCAGATCTGTGAATTGAAATACGGCAAGTCTAAATTTGCTCTCAGTGACTCATGACCTTTTCTACACAGATTCTTGGACAAAGCAGTTTAACCTAAATCAGTCCATGTGTTAATGCAAAAAGAGAGCTAGGGTACCCCTTGTTACTTTCGTTAATAGACACATGGAAAGTGTCTGCAGCTAAAAGCATTGTCAAGCACCCCTAGAGTCTTGTCCAAAACGCAGGTTTAAAGCCAATTTCACAGTTTAAAATATGTACCATATTCCACAGACGTAGATTTTTTCATTTTAAGCTCTCCAAACAGGAAAATGACTTTTTTGTGTTTAAAATGTTCCATATATTTGAGAATCATGCTGGTGAATTACGAATATGTTCCTGAAAGGCCACAAGCTTTAACTTTAAGCAAATTCTTTCTATTTGCATACCTGTCGCATGCACAAGAGTAATGACAGCCGGGTAGGGCTGCAGGAACAATGTTTGTTTGCAGATAGAACAAATGGTATTAGATTTTATAAACCTTTTTAAATTCATAAATCAGACGGATATATGGACATCATGACCGGAGCGGTGATGGCAAGAGAAATCGTACTGAGACAACATTAGGAACAAACCTTTACCATTCTGTTGGCTTGTCCGTCTAACTCAATCATGGGTGAAGTGTAATAAAGCCACTTTAGGGTTAACAGCATTGTTTTAACCTGAAAAAAATACATCCTGTTTTACCTCTGTTTGATTTTCATCCACAGATAAACAAGTGGACTTGAGTACGGTGGATCTGAAGAAGCTGAAAGTAAAGGACCTGAAGAAGATTTTGGATGAATGGGGAGAGTCTTGTAAAGGCTGTGCGGAAAAATCGGATTTCATCCGTAAGATCACAGAGCTAATGCCCAAGTACGCACCGAATGCAGCCAAGGCACGGACAGACCTGTAAACTCTAGGTGGACTCATGGGACCAAAGGAGCGACTAAGGGCATCAGGGGTGTGATTAGAGATATTATTATTATTATTATTTGTTTTTGTGCTGTGCTTCCTGATAGGAAATATGGTTTTGTTTGTCATACTGCCTGTTAGTCAAGTAATAAAGATCCATCTCTTATTTTAAAGTTTACTTTACTGTAAATATTAGACAAAACTTTAACATTTCTGCCCAAAGTTTCTATAGAATATTGTTGTAACATCAACTTACTGAGCCGCAGACAGATCGCTCATAATGTTGACTTCGATACTTTGGTGCTGAATAGGTTTTCAAATGAACTTGTTACGAAATCGTAACAATCATGTCTGTTATTTTATTTTTCTTTTCTCTTCGTTCACAGGGCCTGGGACATCCCATTTGGGTGAGGGTGTAGGATTAACACGAGATTTAAATTGTTTATAGGTAGACGTAATTGGATAAAACCACACACCACTAGCATCACAGTTCTTACTTTTCAAATTAAATAGGTGTTTATTTTTCTTTTTTACATTAAAAGTGGATGAGGGTGAATCCAAATTGATACAGCTCATGTTAGTATCAGTGTGAAACATGTTTATTAAGGTTGTACTATACTTTTTTCATTAAAATAAAAAAAATTGCTGTTACTTTGCTTTCATAGAGCTTTTTAATGAGTTGAGGGTGTTTGCTCCCACAGACAAGTGCAAACGCATAGAGGAATTGACATACATGGTTTCTGATTGCTGTAACTCTGATTCTCTCTTATTGTGGTTTTGACTATGATATTGCTTCATTCTCCCTTCGAAATTGTAAATAGGGACACCAATTTTCACATGGTGGAGGTTCAGCCCATCGGTTCTGTGCCGACTGATCATACGTGCAACATGTACAAATCGCCCTCCAAATTATCCAGTGTATTTAGCAACATCCTATCCTTTTTCTTTTTTTCCTGTTGATTTTAAAGAAATCTTCACATTCATTGATTTATATTTACACTTACTTTTTTTTTAAGTTTTTCCAGTCAGAGACTTTAAACCAATCCATGGCTACCATTTTATATATATTCCCACTGCTAAAAACTCACAGATAGAGTTCTGTAATGGGGGTACGGTTCCTTAAGATATACATATATTTCCCCCCTATGAATGAAAACATGGAACACCCTGTGACCATGACTTATGTCTTGTTTATAAGTTTTGAATGTTTACTTCTATGATGTGACTGGGGTATTTGGGGAACATGATAGCGGCAAAAACGTTTTAAGGCATTCAGCTGCTAATTTAGGTTTTAATTTAAGGCCACCAAGTTGCCACTGTTGGGCCCCTGAGTGAGGCCCATATGACATGAATGTAAATGCATTCTAATATTTACTGTATTTTTAAAGCTGTAGTGATTACTGGCTTATCACATACACCATCGAAGGTGCTGGTGGTGGTGGTTTGGTTGGGGGAGCTTGACCACATGGCTGTTCTTTGATCTATTTTATGCAAATATTTGCCAATAATACAATTGGTTGGTTTTTCCGTTATGTATGGTAGAGTTTGTAACTATATACATTGATATATTTCGAATGTTGTGTATATAAAATACGATTTATTAACATTAATATTAATTAAAACGTTATCATCGGATTTTCTACCTAAAAACGATTGATGTTACGTCATGACGTGCTAGTTTGCGTCGCCTCAAACGACGCCCACCGGTGCGCGCACACGTTCCTATTGTCCAAGATGGCGGCGTAGGTGCAGTGTATACGATGCTTACGTTTTTAAATTCTCGTTTTAATTGAATCCAGTGCTCGTTTAACGTTTCTCTCCGGGGGAACGCGCGTTTGGTTTTCTCCGCTCGTTATCTTGATGTGCAGCGCTTTGAAATTTCGCGTGCTTTGTTGTTCATCCGGTCTGGATTCTGTTTGGAAAAGTTTAGCATCCGAAAATGAAAAGGCAGGCCGAGCGGGACTCGAGTCCTAGCAGAGCTCTCGCTAAACGGATACGGGAAAGAGAACGCGACCGTCGGGAGGATGCAGCTGCTGTTAATCCGCCTCTCGCGTTGCTTGTCGCCGAAAGTCGAAGCTACCAAAAACAGCAACAGCAACTGCAGCGCGCGCGAAGCGGCGAGCGGGAGAAACCCCGTGCGCGGGAAGAGCGAGCAGGCCTCCTCCCTCGGCCTCCTTCCATCATCCCGAAAAGCAAAACCACCGTCACGGATCCGCTCGCCGGCACTAGAAACGCAAGCGGACTGGAGTACAAGACTTTGCTTATTAGCAACCTGGGTTCGCAGCTTTCCGATGAGCACGTGGAGGACGGTTTGTTTCACGAGTTTAAGAAGTTCGGTGATGTCAGTGTTAAGCTCTCGCACACGCCCGAATTGGGCCGGATCGCCTACGTGAATTTCCGGCAGCCCGAGAGCGCGCGAGAGGCGCGCCACGCAAAGGCAAGGCTCGTGTTATATGACCGCCCGCTGAAAATGGAACCTATGTATGTGCGGCGTCGCAGCCTTACCCCGCCTGACGTCGCCTACGTGCCTGTGCACGGACCGTATCCTTATAGGCAGAGGTCTCTGTCTCCTGGAGCCAGTGCCATCCGGGATGTGAGAGCTAGACATTATGTGGAGACTTTGAGTCTAAGGGAGCGAGAACGTGTTTTGGACTATTACAGTGTTTTGGAGGAGCGGAGCCGTGCCTATGCCTACCCCCTGCCTGAAGAAGATTTAATGCCTGAGGATGACCAGCGTGCTACTAGGAACTTGTTTATTGGCAATCTGGATTATAACGTTTCTGAGACAGAGCTACGACAAGGTTTTGATAAATATGGTATTATCGAGGAGATCGTTATTAAGCGACCTGCTCGTGGACAGGGCTGCGGCTATGGCTTTATCAAGTTCCAGAACCTGGACATGGCGCACAGGGCCAAAGTGGCCATGCAGGGCCGTGTGTTTGGTGGTAACCAGGTAAAGATTGGATATGGCAAGGCCAACCCCACGACGCGCCTCTGGGTGGGTGGATTGGGACCCAACACCTCGCTGGCGGCTTTGGCGCGGGAATTTGACCGTTTTGGGAGCATTCGCACTATTGATTATATGAAAGGAGACAATTTTGCTTACATTCATTATGAAAGCTTGGATGCAGCCCAGGCAGCGTGTGCTCAGATGCGAGGGTTCCCACTGGCCGGCCGACGGTTACGCGTAGATTTTGCCAAAGCAGAGGAGACGCGATCCTACCCGCAACAGTACCCGCCACCCATCCCACTGCCCGCACATTATGATATTCTAGCTGAAGGCTTTGGTCGCCACCGGAGCCTAGAGAGAGAACTTCGAACACGAGCCCGCTCGCCTTCCCATCCGCTTTATACGGAAAGGGAACGAGAACGAGGGGTCTCTGAACGAGACTGGAGCCCTCTAAAGGGCACGGAGCGTAGAAGTAACCCGGAGGCGTTTGGGCGTTCGCGAGCTCGCAGCCGTAGCAAAGAACGCTGGCCGGAAAGACGCAAGCGCCGGAGTCGAACACGAAGTCGGAGTCTCAGTCCTGGTGATCAGCACGAGGAAAGAGGACGGACTAGGGTACGTGCAGGTCCTCCTAAGACTCCGGACGACAGCCCTGAACGAACTCGCGGCCGCCTCCCTGACTCTACGTCTGAACCGCAAGACCACACGCCTGACAGCAGTCGCCATTCCAGCGACGAGAGGCAGGCCACAAAATCCGGAGATACAGAGCGCAACCATCGCACGACTGACACTGAACCGGATTCGCACTCGCATGAAAAGCCTAAAAATGAACTCAAGAAGCCCAGTACGCTTACGGAATACGCCCAGACCCTTAGCCGAGTGTGGCACGGTTCCCTTGTCCTAAAAAACAGCTGTTTTCCTACTAGCATGCATCTCTTAGATGGAGGGGCTAACTTCTTCCTTTCACTTCTGAAGGACCAGACAGACAGTGGCAAGATCACACAGCTCAAGATTGCACAACGGCTGCGGCTTGACCAGCCCAAATTGGACGAAGTGAGTCGTCGCATCAGGTTGGGCGGTGCTGACGGATACACTGTCCTCTTGGCCGTACAGGGACCCATGACTCATGACTCACCCCCGCCAGACGGGCTCCAAAAGCGATTCCTGCGCAACCTGGTGACATACCTCAGGAGCAAACAAGCGGCTGGGGTTATTGGTTTGCCTCTGGGTGGCCCAAAGGAACGCGAGTCTGGAGGGATGCTTTACGCATTCCCACCTTGTGACTTTTCTCAGCAGTATCTCCAGACTGTTCTCAAAACGCTGGGCAAAGTAGAGGAGGAACATCTGGTGGTTGTGGTGGTGAAGGACTCGACTCAACCCTAACTATTGGCGTCTATTGTGTTAACACAAATCGACAAGTCGACATTTTCTTCTTATGTCATTTACAGATTTGATTCATGGATTAAGCTCGATTTCCCCCCAACCACACTCCCCCAACCTTCAAGTTCTCTTTAAATACTATTTCAAAGCAACCTGCATTTTTATTTTAATTTTTTTTACATTATTTTTAAACTTTGTCTTTTTTATACTTGTGAATTATGTCCAACAGTCGTTTTTAATTGTCCAGATTTGCACCTGAAGTGTTTTCTGGTCTTATGAACTCAATACTCTATGTAGTTTCCTCCATTTGGATGATGTAATTAGGTGTCTATCTGACAGTGTAAAGACCAGTTATATGATGATATTTGTTTTATTTTCTTTAACATCGTCTGTTCGCCTTTGCAATGCAAGTGGAATCTATTTTTTTTGTTTTTTTCCTTGTTCTGCCGGGTTCGCCTCGATGGCTGACAGTTTTTATATTTTGTATGCACATGGCAGGGTAAAGTATCGTCGTTAGACATCTACCTCTGAATTGGTTTTAGATTAAGTTTGAATAATGTTAAAGTGGTACCCAAATAACACTATATAGACACGGTGGTCAGAAGAAGAAATCGGAGCTTGGCTTAATGTTAAATATTAACTCACAACAAAGCTAAAAAGTGATTCACACTGTTCTTAATCAACACTTTTTTTTCCTTTCACTCCAGAAACCTTATCAAAACGGGACTCCCATGCTCCACACATCCGTTCATTGTCTGTGATTTCTTTGTTTTCGTTGTTGTTTTTGTTGTTTTTTTAAACGGTGTATGTATTGTATGTATTGGAAAAAAAAACTAAGTAAACCTTTCAAAGTTCTTGTTTTTAATTCTGACTCCGTTCTCAGTACTTTTAATTCTCCCAAATGTTGACCTAGTATCATACAACCTTGAGATTTGTTGGATTTGGGAGACTCCACAGAGTGGAGTGGGCATGGATTCTATGGATGTTGTCATAGTAACCTAAGTGCATCCTTTTCTTTAAAATCAGAATCTGAAGGGCAGCTGTAACCAAGGCAACCGGGATAGATAAGTTTTATATTTGCATCAAGCTAGTGCAAATAACTGAGGAGTTAACATTTTTGCGACGGTTAATGCGAACTGAGACAGTCACTAGATGGCAGCATGGTACCACGCTGGACACCAGGTTCTGTTTTCGTCACTAAGCAGATTATCCTGGATGTTACATTTAAATTAATAAACTGTGAGTTAGGGTAAAATCGTATAGGTAAGAGGATGGAATAACCTTGCAATTATAAAATGATCTAAAACTGCTTTGTCAAATTAAAGAATGGATTTAATTGCAAAATGTTATTTATTGCAGAAATCTCGTTTTGTACAAATCTGCCAATTAAAAAAATTCATATAATCATTTGTTTAATATTAAGAAATCCAACCCACAATTGTTTGGTTCAAACTGTTGTTAAAAATTTAAAGAAACATTAGATGTCAGTAAATTTTACTAGTATGATGGAGGGAAGGAAACAAACGTTTAACGTTGTAATCAGGAAATATTCAAATGATGTTTTAGGCAGTAAATCGGGGTTAAATGAGTTTCTGTCTGTAGGTTTAATGGTTCAGTTTGTAAAGTGATCTAATTTAGGGGCAGTTATGGGGGGGACGGTTTGCATTATTTGTATCTTCCAGTATTACAAATGAATCTTTCGTATTTTTCATTTTCCCACAAAATTTTTCTCAAACACTTTTGCTCCGTTTTTCCTTGGCCAAATTGTTCAGCTTTAAATTATTCATTCATTCATCTTCCAACCCGCTTATTCCCAAATTTAGGGTCTCTGGGATCTGCTGGAGCCAATGCCAGCGCACATATGGTACAAAAGGCAGGGGTACACCTTGGACAGGTCACCAGTCCTACGCAGGGCCATACGTAGACAAACAACCACACAGTCACTCCTATGGGCAACTTAGAATTACCAATCAACCTAATAGACATGTTTTTAGACTGTGGGAGGAAACTGGTTTACCCACGTAAGTACAGGGAGAACTTTGCACAGAAAGACACTTATGTCAGGAATCAAACCCGGGACCTTCAGGTTGTGAGGAGACCGTGCTAACCACCACGCCACTACACTTCCCTGCTTCAAATTATTACAAAATGTTATTGCTTTTGTTGTTGTATAAAGGTTTATGACGCTGTAAACATGCTGAAGGTGGCGCTAATGATACCATTCGGTTGCATCAATCTTTCTGCAAAAGTTTTAAGGTTTGTAAACTGTAAAGTATATATAACAAAAAATTAAAGAACCATGATAAGTATTGTTTTTTCTTGATCTGATTTATGCTCAGGGGGTCTTTCTGTGCGGTGTTTGCATGATTTTCCTGTGCTTGTGTGAGTTTCCTCTGGGTACTCAGGTTTCCTCCCACAGTCCAAACATGTACATTAGGTTGATCGGTGATTCTAAAGTGCCCATAGGATTGAGTGTGTGGTTGTTCATCTATGTGTGGCCCTGCTATGGACTGGTGACCTGACCAGGGTGTACCCCTGACTATCCGCCCTATTTTCACTGGGATAGTCTCAAGCAGTCGCAACCTAATTTGGGAATTTTATTAGCCACTTGCATTCAAAATAGAAGGAAAGCATTTATTTATGAATTAATCAAAAGATAAATAAAAAAAACTTTGACCCCTGGAAACAAAAAAAAAAACCATCTAAACATCTCCATGATGATGTCACAGTAATTAGGCCAAGTAGAAACTCAAGAGCATGTGGTTCTCACCTGTGTTATTTTGGGAGCAAAAGTCGAGCGAAAGATATTTACTTGTTCTGTTCTCTTCATGTGATCCAAATGAAGCCCACCAGTTAGCAGCTGATGAGCTGTCAGTCTCCTGGTGGGATTCGATTGCACTTCATCTGTTACTACACAGAAACTTTGACAGAAGCGCTAAAAAATAAGACTTAATAAATCATTTTTTTTTCAGAACTGGATGCGAAAGCCTTCTGGTGTCCAATTTTCCAGTTCCAGCTTGTCATCTCGGATCTACATCTCATTCGGTCATAAGTGACAAGGGAAATGCTTGTGATTAACAGGGCGGGTAATTCAAAGGAAAGCGTAGCCTAATGTTTTTACAAGCAAAAGACTTCACTTAAATGGGACTGATTTTCAGTTCTAATACTGGTTTTAGAGAATTACTAATCATTGGATGGATGGATGGATGGATGGATGGATGGATGGATGGATGGATGCATGAAAAGATAAGGTAGATAGGTTGATCAATGTGTAATACTGTGGATAGATAGATAGATAGATAGATAGATAGATAGATAGATAGATAGATAGATAGATAGATAGATAGATAGATAGAGTTCTGAACCCGGTTCTGAACTTGTGATCTGAGACATCTGTCCCAACCAATTAAACCCTTAATGACTCCGATTATTAGAATCAGGTTTTAGAGCAGAACAGGTTTACTGAGAACCTGGCATAAAAGGTAGATTAAACCTGTTTCTGCTCTTCGGGGAATTCTCATATTTTATGAATATGAATTCTGATTCTATTCTAATGCACTGAAATCCTAACCAAGGTCGATGGTTTGATGGATGAATGGATACTATGGAGGTATGTATGGATGTATGGATGGTTGGATGAATGGTTGGTTTGATGTACAAATACTAGATAAGATAAGGTAGATGAATGGATGGATAGCTGGATTTTGTTTCTACTCTGGAACGGTTATAATACATTTGATCATAATTACCATATCTTAATAAAAGCTATGTTTAATAATTAATACTGTGGAACCTTTAGGTAGAAAGTTCACAACAGATTTTTCTAAAGTAAATTAAAATCAATTTTTTAACATTTTTTTTCTTAGACTTTTGTCTTTTTTTTTTTTTTAAAGTTTATTAAGCAGTATCCTTGAACTTGTGTATGCATTATACGGATTCATCACAGAGGGCAGCAAAGAGCTGATTGAGTTGCAACCTCTGTCTGAAACGCTTTATTTTTTCTTTCATTCATTCTTTCATTTTCTAACCGGATTATTTCCCTAATTCAGTGTCACAAGGCAGTGGTACATCCTGGACAGGTCGACCAGTCCAACAGAGGGTCAAACGTAGAAAAACAACCACACACACTCACACCTATGGGCAATCAGCAATCAACCTGATGTACATGTTTTTGAATAGACAGTTTGGTAGGAAGAAGGTGGCCCTTTGGTGTGACGGGTTTAGCTTGAATAAAATTCCTGGGTACAAGTTCGGTATCCCACTTCGTTCTTCATTCATCTTCCATTTTCTTTTTTACATCTTATTACCTTCTTGTTTTTGTGCATTCTGTTGGCCCTGATTGATGGTGTGCCGGCTGGTGGTCCCATAGGAACGACTGTTTGTGTGCTTGTGTGTGTGCACGCGAGCATGCATGAAGCTCCTGCAAACAGCACATCGACCCAAAGCACTCAGCCTGGTGCTCTTAGAGTTCAGGAAATGGAGGGCAAAAGTAATGAAATATTAATTCAGAATCGGGAGTGGGGAGGGGGAGGGGTTTTTACAGTGAAATCCATTAAAGAGTACAAAAATCAATCGAACCCTGCTCAGTGCCACACGAGTAGGAAACCGGATCTCTACAGACAAGCCGGCGCTTATCTCCTATTACTTTCAGGTTAGTCGTCAACCGAAAGCAAAATTTGCGTTGACTGTTGAGAGTGTAACGGTTCAGGGTTCCCCAACATGCCTTATGCAATAGTGTGTGTATGGAGTTTTTTTATTGTCTGTACACGTGCTTCCTCCGATTTTGTCCATTCTGTGCTCAAGAACAGTGGTGGCCCAAAGGGTTAAAGTGGTTGTTTGGAAGGCCAAGAAAACCTGGCTTTGTGCCTTACTGCCAGCAGTCAGCCACTGTTAATTCCTTGAGAAGACCCTTAACCTTTCCTGCTCTAGGGATACTGTATCATAGTTGACCCTGGGCTATGACCCCCACCCTTAGTAAGATAGGATATGCGTAGAAATACATTTAATGGTTCACTGATCAACGACTGTGTAGCAGGATTTAAATGCAAGCATTTACCACAAACCCCCGAGGCACTCTACCATGGACATTGGTCAGGTACCATAAACCCCCTATGCACTCTACCATGGATAAAATGAGTTATTAAATAGTCGCATAAGAAACAATTTGAGATCAGCAGTCCAACCCCTCATCACTGACCAATAACTTGAACAACAACCAAAAAGGTGTCTGCTCAGTACAGGTTTGGCCCCAACCAGACCAAATTTGACCTCATTAAGGAGAAGTGATGCTGAAGTTAAGGGTTGGACGGATACCTGGTCCATCAAGGTTCGATTACCACCGATCAGTCACCACTGGGTCTCTAGACAACCCCCATTTGTTCAGTTGTATAAATAAGGATAAGGGTGTCTACCAATAAGCTGAGAATGTAACACGTCTTCTTTATTTCTTTGTCCTTTAAGTCCAATAAGTTACCGTTGCAATCATCGACCAATTCGCCACCCGTGGGACAAAGCACCTATAAAAGCTCATTCAAATCCAGAATAGCAATGTAGAGTCACAGGAGTGATTGAGAGAAGGGTCAGGAATACCGGTGTCCTCTATGAGATGTAAGAGGAGTGTGAGAACAAAAGGAGCTGCATCTGTCTAAAGGTCATTGCGGATTGTACTTTGGTGGTGTTTTTTTCCCTCCGTTGCTGGGAATGAAAGAGAATACGGTTGGGTGTGTGTGGGGGTTGAAAGGGGTTTAAATTTGGATGACATCAACCTCGAATCACATTACGCAATAGAAATAAATGTGAAAACATGAGCGGGAAAATGAAGGGGTCGTGTTAAGGATGGATTTATGAAACAATAAACAGCATCGTGAATGTATTTGCATACCCCCCCCCACACACACACACCTGTGTAAAGACAATGACACATAAAGCTGCAATGATATTTATGCTATGGTATGGCCACAATAGATAGTAATCTATCTATCTATCTATCTATCTATCTATCTATCTATCTATCTATCTATCTATCTATCTATCTATCTATCTAT
>JAOTRA010000001.1:6175593-6187426 GCA_026260255.1 Pseudolaguvia tuberculata | reverse complement strand
AGAGAGAGACAGAGAGAGAGAGAGAGAGAGAGAGAGAGAGAGAGAGAGAGAGGGGCAGTGTAATGCAATATTAGGACATTACCTCACAGACAGGAAGCCTGGGATTTGGGATTTTGTAACCGGAGTTCTTTGGCCAGATTTGCTTCATCACATTTTTTTTTACTAAAAGTTGTCCACCAGTCTTCTGCTGCTCCTTATTCGATTAAGCTAATGGACATCTGGGTGTCCAGGGCCATCCAGCACTTCTGCCTCAGCACAGACGCACCAACACAAAAGGATCTCTGAGCTGAGGCTTTATAATTGATGGCCAACAAAAGACAAATGGTTAGTTGTCCAAAAGATCATTTCTGTCTACTGAATTGCTTTCATTCATATTTTTGAAATGTTTGCTAGCTGATGATACCTTTAATGTATTTGTAATATGCACGTAGCAGTCAAGCCTTGGCTTCAAATGAAGCAGAAAGCTCAAATTGTATGTCTGTGGGTGTGTTTGTGTGTGTGTTTTTTGCAAGCAAACGGAAATAATTAAGCTAATGGAAATCTGCACCACCGTTAGTACTGCCATCCTAAAAACTCCAGCTCTATCCTTTCCCCTGATGAGCAGCCTTTCTTCAAATACCCTAAAGACTAATAACATTACAGCAGACAATATACGGCATGACCTTTGGCAGGCATCACAAGACAAAGACAGACTGCCAAAGTAAAATCTGTGGCAAGCCGAGGCCATGTGGCCCACTAATAACCCACAACCATGTTCGTGCTGAATAATCATGTGATGTGAAGCCTTCCTTTTATTAATTACGGCGAATTCCGAGAACACCTAAGACCTTCAGGCGCAACTTGAGATTTCTGAATAGGCTGTGGATAAATGTTTCATTGCAAGGTGTTTAAAGGAAACCTACTGCAGTGGTGTCTTCCTAGTCATATATAACTCCATGGGGTTTTGCTACTTCTCTAATCAGCAGCAGAAGTTATGCTTGCCGGTAGTGTAGCGATTAACATGGTCACTTCACAATAGGAAGGTCCAGCGTCAATAGCTGGACGGGTTTCTGTGTGGATTTGCATGTGCGCTTACTTGGGTTTTCTCTGGGTTCTCTGGTTTCCTCTGATAGTCCAAAAACATGTACATTACATTTGATTGGTGATTCTAAATTGCTTATAGGAGTGACAGTGTGTGTGGTCATACGATCGACGGGCGACTTGTCCAGGATGTACATCTGCATGCTTAGCATTAGAATCCTAAAAATTTCTCATTCTCCAATATGGTTTCATCTTTAGGGTTCCAGCTAGCATGTAGAAGGTCCTAAGATTCCACCAATTAGTATGGTTTTTATCAAGCAATCTAATGATCCAAAGTTCCATCTATGTCTTATCGAGCAATTTTATGATGACATGGTTTCATAAAGAATCCTTACGTTATTTACGTCCACCTAAATAGCCTCCTAAGGGTTCTAATCTTATTAATAAAATAAGGTCCCATCAAGAATACTTAGCAAGTCTATGGTTTATTTTGCAATCCAAGGTTCCACCAAGTGACGAGTATAGCGTGATCTAGTAATCTGGAAAAGCTAAATGATGTAGCTAACATTCTTGAGTACATTGCTAGAAGTTTTTGAGCGGTTTTTTGCTATGTAAGCAAATTCTCACTTGTCTTTTAGTCCTGCCATTCTTTCCAAACCTGTCTGTAATCTAGTTAGCAATACGGTAAAACTGGGAACGGATAACTGCTTGTAAGATGATTCTATCATGCCCTTTGACCCATGTCCTGTCTGTCACCTTCTGCCACTTCTCCTAACTGATGATAAAGCATGTAACCGGAGAGCTGGCGGGAATGGTCTTAAATCGATAGCCTCCTGCCAGAAAGCTGCTGTAGGTTATGGATATTTATGTTACCATTTTTATTCTGCTACACCACCACCCAAATCCACCTCATACCCCCTAATCCAACCCAACCCCACCCCAAGCCCGGCCAACTGATTTGCTGGAACATAACTCATTGCTGAAATCTACTCTGTGTTAGATGATTGATCTTGTTTTTCCCTGTTGTTACTTCCTGTATCTTAGGACAGAGTGAAAAGCAAAGAGGGTTTTTTTTCTCCATAGGAAGTAAGACAGAATGTGTTTATGTTGTAAAAAGGATTTTGACAGCTGAGGTCCTATGCACTTTTTTGTAAGTAGATAATGATATGTGACTTGGCAGGAAGCGTGTATGAATTTTTTAATAAGCTAAATGTATAAATTAGCATATTTCATCCGAATCTACTCTGCCTTTTATCATTAAAACAGAAAGAAAGAATTCTTTTCTGACAAAGGCATGAAAAGTTTGGACAAAGATTCATTCATTCTTTGATTCTTCTAACTCACTTATTCCCTAAATCGGGGTCACAGGGGTCCGATAGAGCCTATTCCGTCGCACATCGGGTGAAAGGCAGGGTTTTTTTCTGGGTACTCCAGTTTCTTTCCACAGTCCAAAAACATTGATTGGTGATTCTGAATTGCCAATATGGGTGATTGTGAGTGTGTGAGGTTGTTTGTGTGGTCCTGCTATGGACTGGTGACCTGTCCAGGTTGTTTCTCTGCCTCTCGCACCTGGAAAACTGCCTTTTATTCTAAGTATAAATTTACAAGTTTCTATTAATCTGCTAGTCAAGTGCGAGCCGAACCGTGGGTCAGGATTCATGGCTCAGGCTCTGTACAGCTCACAGGTCAATTTCTTTTACAATGATAATTTTAAGGAATAAATGGTTTTTCTTTTTTATAATCAGATCTCTGTCCAGCCCTGCCTTTCCTGACTGGAAAGTCCTATAATGACATTTTCTCGCTCTCTTTTTTTTCTCTTTCTAAATTGCTTGTAATGCGAGCCAGACATTTTCTAATTCGATTCCGTGCACTTAGATGGTGCATGCTGCTGATCCTCTATAGGCTTTCCGGCCATTCCAGTATCTCTCGCTTTCCAAAGAATCCAGGCACTTTGAAGAACATTATATTCTGCAGAAGCTGTTTTTATTTATAAAAAACCCAAAGCAATATTTTTTTTAAAGGAAAGCATTTTTAAAGCAGCCCTGAATCTAGTTGGAAGGGGGGGGTGGCTTATATCTCCTGGTTCTGACATGGCCATCTGGGGATCATTTTGAAGAATTGATGGTTGATGGCACAATGGTTAAGGTAAAAACAGGGTCCCTATCACCACTAAGTTGCCACTGTAAGACAAGTCATCCTAACCCCAAATTGCTCATTTGTATCATCATCATTTATCTTTTCTCCTTCTTATTTCCTTATTCTGGGTCACTGGAGTCTGTGCAGATCGACCGTCTATCACAGGGCCACACATAGACTAACAACCACACATACACACTTACTCATTCCTATGGGCAATTTAGAACCACTAATCAACCTAATATACATGTGTTTGGACTGTGGGAGGTAACTGGAGTACCCGGTTTCCATGTTCTCCCTGAAACTGGAACTCATACAGCATGACAAAGCCTCTGTGCACAAAGCCTTTGAGTAAAAAGTTGCTAAGTTATGGTAGTACCTAAAGAAGGTCAAAGGTTCTACACCAATAAATTGAAAAGAATCGGAATGATGATTCCAAACGTCAAAATAAAAAGCATATCTAGATGTACAAGGTTATTACAGGAATGTGAAACAAAACTTAGAAATAAGGAATGAACTTTTTTTTTTTTTAAAAAGTAATAGATATTTCTATTGATGGGTAAAATATTGGCAAGAGTTTTCTCTGAAAGCTTTTTCTCGCTTGTACGTGGTGGTTTCTCTAAAATATTTATTTTCTCTACCGGCGTTTCACATCTAAGTGCTATCTAGATTTAGAGAGAGAGAAAGAGAAATGTTCTCCCCTCACTTGTGTGGGTTTCCTCCGGGTACTCCCACAGTTCTAAAACATGTATTCGGTTGATTGGTGAGTCTACATTGCCCATAGGAGGTAATGTGTGTGCATGTGTGTAGTTGTTTGTCTATGTGTAGCCCTGAGATTCCCCTGGACAGGCAACCTGTCCAGGGGGTACCCCTGCCTCTTGCCCTAGCTGGGATAAACCCCCATTGACCCCAAATTTGGGAATATGCAGGATAAAAAATGAGTGAATGAATGATGTTATACTTTGAAAGTTTAGCCTAGATTGAGATCGCTAGCCAAAAAAAAACAATGCAGTGTTGTGTGAATTTTATCACCTTCTTATCACCTACTTGTTTCTATCAGTTTGAGGCCAGGCTGATAACATGGTGGTGGCAGTGTTAAATAGGAGAACGTGCCTCGTCTGGAATGTATCTGTAAACGGTAGAGCTCTAAAACCGGCCCTGTGATACGAAAGTGGCCCTGGTCGATGGAGTCAGCCAAAATCCATCATAAAAATAATTGAAATACATTATTCCACTGGGAACAGACAGAGATACATGTCCTTGTCCTTTCTTTCCCCTCACATAAAAAGGTGGAGATTTTGATGGAGTAATACTTTACTTTAAAAGCCTGTATTTATATATATTGAAAAAAAGACTGAAAGAAATCTAAAGAATAAAAGTATTTTCTAGTTGGTGCAATCCGTCTTCGGGGTGTCCTTTTGTATTTTTGTTATTTAACACATAGACAGGTTGGCGCATGGTGGGCATGGTGTCGTGGTTAGCACAGTTGCTTCACAACAAGAAGGTCCCGGGTTGGATTCCCAGGTCGGTTAGTTTCCTTCGGTTAATCCGGTTTCCTCCCGCAATCCAAAAACATGTACATTAAGTTGATTGGTGATTCTAAATTGGCCATAGGAGTGAGTATGTGTGTTTGTGGTTGTTTGTCTATGTGACTGGCGAACGGTCCAGGATGAACCCCTGCCTTTTTCCCTATGTGCTCTGGGATAGGCTCCAACAGACCCCTTTTGAGCCCTAATAAGCGGGTTAGAAGATGAATAAATGAATGAATGGATGTTCGTCTGAATCTCAGCTGACTTCATGAAGGTATATTTAAATAAAATTCTAAATTCTGAGAGATATAGAGATTCCGTCAGCGTTTAAAAAACGGCACCAAAAATAAAGGTAAATACTTTAAAATAAAATCTAATTTATTTTTCCAGCCTCCCATCCCACCATTACTCATCCCCTCAAAATGACGTGTAATCAAAAAAGTCCAGACTGCCACTCGGATAATCTACCATGGTGCTAGTCCAAAAATTGAGTGTTAAGTAGAGCACATGCCTTGACTAGCTCAATCTAGACCAGGCGGAACTGATAACAGTCCTCGAGTGACAAATTCCCCTCCAGACAGCATGCGGTCTGTTACAGACTGGCGGCAATGTAGAGGATAAAAAAAAAAAGTTCCTAATTCAAATTTAATTGTGTGTTTGCAACACCATGCAATATCTCCAATCCGGAGCAAACTAAATCTTGTCAGAACCATCAGTCAGAGCCATCTCTCTTACTGAACACCACCGGTTCACGGAATGGCCCAAACTTTGGTACTAAATCCAAAAAGCCGCAGCCGGGTGGCAAAGGGATTCAATGTCAGTATGGAATTTGGGGATGAAAACATCATTTGAAGTAGCTGCTATGTTTATATTTGGCCAGAAATAGAAAGGTCTGTTATTAGACCTTTATCGGTGGTACCAGAAACATACACTATATTGCCAAAAGTTGGTGGTCACCTGAGCAATCTTCCAGATTGTTTCCTATTTTTGCTATTTGATAAAGCTCCAGTCTTCTAGTAAAATCTTCCAGTCCAATGTTTTGCTTCACTGTGAGATATCTCTTCATTCAGTTCTAACAGTAATAGTGAGATCAGACACTATTGTCAGCATGTGATAATGGAGGTCAGGGGGTTTTGTGCTCAGGGTCATGGTCATGCTGGAGCAGTGTTGGAGTCTCTTAGTTCCAGGGAAGGAATAATGTAACGCTACAACCTACAACAAACATTCTAGACCAACTGTGGCCTTCCAGATTTGTAGCAACAGTTTGGTGAGCTGCAGATGGATTTGATGATCAGGTGACCAAATACTTTTGGCAATGGAAAAACAAATTTACCCCATTTTACCTTTTTTCTCGAGTTCCTTCTTAGTTTCTTTCCATTCAGATCATTTATTCAACTCAAGTAATTTTCAAACCATAAGTTTGCGAGGAAGGTAAATAATGCATGGCGTATCGGTTTGGCTTTTTCTTCTCTTCTATTGCAGAATTCATAGCGAATCATTGCAGGCAGCCATTGTTTGTTTACACACCACCATAATCAGAGCCATCATTAACGTCAATACTGTTAAGACTTCTCTCTAAACACTTCTTTATTTAAGACGACAGCAGGGTTTTATGTAGATTTCTTTATTCCGTCTGTCTGTCATGATGACCGACAGGTGCAGAGCAGGTTTGGGAGGGGGAAGTCAAAAGCATGAGCAAAAAAAAAAAAACAGATCTGAGAAAGCAGGAAATCTGATTAACATGCACACCACTAGGCTGCAAAACCTGACTGATAGCAGCTACCGCGACTGGCGTGCTATTTGCATTCAGTCAATCTCTATTGGTGCGGGCATGACTGACGCCACTTTATGATTACACGTCTGTTTTGGGATGTCATATCGCAGTCTCGGCCCTGGGTAGACCAACATTAAGGCATTATAGGTAGGTACTAGGTAAGGTAAAAATAAAAACCAGACAGACACACACACACACACACACACACACAGTGAAAGAGAGCGAGAGGCAAAACTAAAAATAGAATTAGTCTTGTTAAATATTTTAAGCACTCGGGTTGGCAAGAGGGAGCATTTCCCGTCCAGACCAAAGAAATAACTTTGAAACAAATATAAAGATCACTGGTGTGAGATTTTTATTGTGCAGCTATACTGGCAGGAGCCAGGACTTTTTCATTCTCACCTTTTTGGTCTGCAGTTTTAAATCCTGGCATTGCAATTTTATTACATTGAGCAAAAATAGCGCTTAAGCTTAAAATGAGTTTCAGGGTAGTGTATGGAAAAGCCAGACATTTTTAGGAACCACAAAAATCTGGCTATGTTAAAGACCCACAACATTATACTGAATCACACCCAAAGCACTGCTCTGTTATTAAGAGAAACATAAGGGATTCCAAATCTGGTGTTTAGCTCACTTGGGTAAAGGTTAAGCTTAGGTTCAGCAGTATTTACTTAATGTATTCCTCAAATCCAGATTCCTGAACCTCAACCATTTCTTGATCACTTCATAACCCATAATTTCATTAATTTATTCATCTTCTAACCTGCTATTTCCCTAATTCGAGATTATGAGGGTCTGCTGGAGCCTATTCCAGCGCACATAAAGTGAGAGGCAGGTGTCCAGTCTATCGCAGGGCCACACACATGGACAAACAACCACACACACACACACACACACACACACACACACACACACACACACACACATTCACTATGGGCAATTTAGAATCACCAATAAACCTAATGTACATGTTTTGGACTGTGGGAGGAAACCGGAGTACCCAGAGAAAACTCGAAGAGAAAACGCAAACTCTGTAGAAACAGACCACCGGCCTGTGAATCAAACCCAGGACCTTCTTGTTGTTAGGCGACCATGCTAAGTGCTACACCATCACCCTGCCCCCCTGATATACTTCTGAAGGCAGCCGCAATTTTTGCACCTCTTCCACCCATTTTTTTTCTCCTGAATGGACACGGGGACCCAAAAGCCACATAGTTAGGATTTGATTAAAGCATACTTGAAGCCTTGTATGATGAGTGAGATCAGAGAATCTTTTCCATTACTACAGACAATCATCATGACAATATTCCCTGCTGTCTTCTTCATCTTAAGAGAACGTTAAAACTAGAAAAAAAACACACACCCACATTTCTCAAAAGCGTTTCTTCCTTATTGTAACATTTTTTTCTCCTATATTCCTCCTATATTGTACGGTGGTTCTCTTTCTATTCATATCATTTTCCATTTCCTCAGCTTCCTTATCATCACCATGGTGGCCAGTTCATATTGTTGATGTTTGGAGAATGCTGATAAGTTTGAGGAGCTTAAGTACTGGCTGATAATAGCATGTGTCTGGCTGCTTTCATAAAGACATTTTTGGCATCGTCAGAAAACACACTGAAGTGGTTATCCTAGGGTTGTGGGTGGGGGTGGGTAGTGGGAATGGGGGGTGGGGTGGCGTTTTAATAAATTTTTACTGTGTCTTTAATTCACTGTCTGAAAAATAACACATGCAAAGAGATGGTCCATCATTAAGGCATCAATTTGATATTAATTTTTATGTATGTGGGTGGTGGATGCTTAAATGATTAATGTAATAAGAACCACCAGGTAGGTTCCAGCCTAACCCTCTTCCACTTACTTAAAATAAGAAGAGTGAAACTTAAGTGAATTTAAAGATACCAAAAGTTAATTAACTGTTTGTGTGTGTTTCAACTTCTCCAAAAAATCTTGAGAGACCACGCCTTTATTTCCAGCCAATAAAAATTCAGGTTTGCAGTTTTTTCTACACCCACTTCTCAACACAGCGCCTACCATGTTTATCACATCCCAAATCACACCTCAGAAAATAGAAACAAAACAGGGCAAAACAGATGTTTGGGTGGGCCTGCACATCGATCCTTGACTTATACCTTTACATGAGTCAAATAAGCATAAATGACAGGCACTCCATCCCAGACTGATAGCAGATCAATTAGCATTGTCTCAAAATGTCCAATGTCTTCAATATACAGGGTGTTGGGTGCTGGCTACATGTTTGACTGATTCTGAAACCTTGTCTCATTGCACCGGTAAAGCACTTAATATTGACATTGTTTTAAGCCAGAAGCAGGAAGTAGATCAACCTAATCAATTTATTGCAGGGGGAACCTTTCCATGACATTTCCCCTGATTAGACTGTATTATGAGTGAATATGGGAGGTTCACGTAGAGCGACTGCTGTGAAGGAAGAAAATTACATCTACAAAAATTAGGCTGCAGGCTTGTCTTATCCCTCATTTATGGTGGCACCATAATTCATATGATTTGATCACATGATTTGAACCCACCATGTTCTCATCATCACAGAGACATGGATTTAAGGAGATGAGCAGAGAGCTACTTTCTTTGATGACATTTCTATGCATATGCATCTTTTAATTGCATAACATTAGTTTAGACAAAATATTCCTCCCTTCCTTCCTTCCCTTTTCCTTCATCTTCTACACTCACTTATTGCAGCCGCATCACTAAAAACTATCGCAAATCTAATCCTTTGACGCAAGACGTTAAACAGGCTATGAAGCTAGCGTAGCAAGCTAATCTTGGTCAAATGCGCCACTGGGATCTCTGGTCAATGATTTGGCACATGTACCACCTTCAGCCTGAAGTTCTATGTAACAACATGTAAATCCTAAGTGTGAATGCAAAGGAGATAGAGCCCCAATTCTTGGTCCCTATGCAAAAACAGTGTATGGGGCTTGTTTCCCAAGGTAGCCGGGTATACTTACATGACACTGATGCAAGGGCCATATTCAGTCAGTCAAGCCCCCCAGTTACCACGCCTGATCCACATGTAAATTTGTCTGAAGAAGCATGTTATGTTGTTAAGGTATCATTATTTAGCATGCTATCACATACTGCGTTTATCACCAATATGGTGAAGCCCTATATCTGGGTCACACGTCTATCCACTCAGTGGCTAGAATGCTAATCAGCACTCTGTCGTGACAGATAGTCTTTTCTGTGCTTGAGATTGTTGGTGTGAAACAGACCTGTTCAGTCAGAAGTGCATTAGTTTGAAGATTTTTTTAGCTCATTCGAAACTGCCACCATTGCAGCTGCTACCAGCAGCAGAAATGAGATAGGTTATTGGCATTTCTAATAGCTTTTAGAGATGCAGGTGTCATTCGCTGGTCAAGGTAATTTATGTAACCCTTTGCTTCTGAACCCATCTCTCATACACTTCACCCCTTCTCTTTTTTTGCAAGATCTCTGGAAAGATCTCATTACCTCCTTCTCTCACTCTCTCTCTCTCTCTCTCTCTCTCTCTCTCTCTCTCTCTCTCTCTTTTATCCCCATCGCTCTGTCTCTCATTATTAGATCTGTGATTCCAGTAGCACATTAGGATATTAAATCCAGGAAGGGAATAGCTGCTGCTTGCCGACTTGGCAGGATCCCCACTCCTAACATTTTCCCCCTCCCTCCTTTTTTGTCTATGTTTCTCTCGCCCATCTCTACACAAAATGGATACAAAGTCCAATGACAAACGAGTGGGCATCTCTTACTGTCCTGGTCCATGGACGGTCACACAAAGCCCTCCCTTGTGAGCGAGGGAATGACGGGAGGAGGCAAGCACAGTGGACGCTCTGTCAATGCTCGGATCCCGCCGATGTGTCACTGAATGAAGACGTGGATGTATGCGCCCACGCAACCCCAGCACCACTGGAGCATTCCTCATGACAAGTGAGCATCTATTATGGCTGTTCGTTAGGCCATGCAGCTTTGCCAACAAATGAAAGAATGTCTCTTTTGTGCATGTCCTATCACTGGGTCTCCCTGACAAAGAGAGATGAGATGGTTTCGTCTCATAAGGAGCCAATTTTCCTATAAAGATTATGAAACTATCAAGCTCCAAAAGGGGGAAAAGAGGCTTCCAGATGAAAAGTAAAAATGCTGTACCCTGGAAGAATCCAGTGGAAACAGGTTTTTTAAAGCCAATATTAATTAAAGGTTTTTGTTTTGGAATTACTATTATTTCCAAATAATCCCACATTTCTCATTTAATGTAACAATTGCGTATTGTGTATAATAGATCTGGGACATATCTGGAACGAACAAGTCTACAAACAAAAATAAATCTGTTGCTACCAGCTTGGAGGGACAAGCTCTGTCTCTTACACTGTTTCTTTGAGTCAGTTATTAACCAGTAACCCCATCTCCTCCCCCACCACCTCCTCCAAATTTGACGGCAGATATCGGGCACTCTTGTGACGCATTCGTTTTCTCCTCTAAGAATACAAAGTGCGTTAAAATGAGTGCCCCCGCCCTCTCTCTCTTTCCTTGCACCTCTATTCATTTGCCTCCAGCAGCAGAAAGCCCAAAGGTCCTTTGCTTTCCGCCTCTTCGGCGCTTGCTCTTTCAAGTACTAATATGAAGCACTACAAGAAGGCAAGAACTCTAAAAACCATTGGGTTGTTGTTTCTTGAGACTTTTTGTAGCGACTGTTGAAAAGGGATGGGAGGATACCAGAACTCATGATTGTGGCTTGCTGTAATATTCTACCCTGGGTTACAGTGCATGATGGCTTCCATTTGTATTGAAGGAAATAGTCAGACATGTCATGGCAGCTTTGTGGTCTTCAGCAAAAATGGTGCAGTCAGACAATGGTGTTTTTGTAGAACAGGTGTTTGATACACATGTCAGATCAATTATAGCTAGAAACGATTTTAGCTTCTGTAGCATTTTTTTATTATCTGTCAATCAACCATAGGGGAAAAATATTTGTGCTTTAAAAATTGTTGACCAAAATATTTAATTTTTTATTTTTCTTTCTGTTATATGTAGATGTTATTTGCAGTGCATTATTTGGCATACTGTTAAATTTCTTTTTAACTAGCCTTAGTAAAAACAATTCTCAGGGGCCTAGCAGTGGTGACTTGGTGGTACTGGAAATCAAACTAACAATCACTAAGCTGCGCTACATTGCCAAAAGTTTTTGTCACATAAGCATCACAAACACATGCGATTTCAAACTCTCAATCTTCTTCCAGATTGATTCCCATTTTTGCTGTTGGATGAAGCTCCAGTCTTCAAGACATTGTTGTGCTTGAATGTGAGATATCTCTTCATTCAGCTCCAACAGTATTAGTGAGATCAGACACTAATGTCAGGT
>JAOTRA010000001.1:6144345-6171451 GCA_026260255.1 Pseudolaguvia tuberculata | reverse complement strand
GAGAGAGAGAGGGAGAGAGAGAGAGAGAGAGAGAGAGAGAGAGAGAGAGAGAGAGAGAGATGAGAAAGAAGGAGATGAGAAAGAACAATGTTTTTGGTTCTTTGGAGTACAGAAAGGCCAGTTCTTTGATTTGCAGCGATGTTCTTGAGCAGATATCAAAAAGACAAGTGTCAGCAGAAGTGTGTGTTCAAAGCTTCACTACAGAGGGTCTACAGCCATTGGGAAAAAATTTGACTCTGCAACCTCTGCATAGAACACAGATATATAAGTTCCCTGGCTTTAAAGATGAGGTCATTTTCAGCCCACAGAATATCACAGCAAAACCATACCAGAACATTGCACCAAAGCCATACCAGAACATTGCACCAAAGCCATACCAGAACATTGCACCAAAGCCATACCAGAACATCGCACCAAAGCCATACCAGAACACCACAACAAAGCCAAACTAGAACATCACACCAAAGCCATACCAGAACATTACTGCATAGCCAAACCAGAACATCGCACACGAGCCAAACCTCAGTGGAAAACCTTCAGTCCCAACTAAACACATGTACGAGTCACAGGTCACAGTTCCTCACAGAGCTGAGATGGGCTGCTTCCGGTTTATATGGAAGTCTTCTCAGGTTTTACAACACAAACATTAACGTGAACTAGTGGCACTGACTCTTCAGCATCTTCTCAACCAAGCCCAAGCAAGAATATTAGAACAATGCTATTTTTGCCATCATTTTAATTAGTTGCATTTTAAACAGTCTAATCGAACCCACCCTCAAAACCTGGCCACCTGAGATATTCGCCTGGGGTATTTTGCCCTTCTATGGTACAGTAGCCACATTTCCTCGAGTCATTTTACTCTTTTTCATCACTTAGGTGACTCCCCATACTAATAATATAAAAAAAACCCCAGATATAACTCCTATTCACATTCAGTGACACTATAAACTGATTCATTTTACCTTTGCTTAGCATTCAGTCCCATTCACCTTTTTCAATGCACATCATTTCGGGCTAGGAATGTAAAAAGAACTGCAATTTCTCCCTTTTTCTGAATCAAATCAGCAGGGATGCGGGCTTTTCAAAGCTGTGGTGGAAACCTGATTATCACAGATATTCACAGGGAATTGTTTTAGAATCCCCTGAGTTATTATATTGCATTGTTCTTGAA
The DNA here is from genome assembly GCA_026260255.1 of Pseudolaguvia tuberculata. Classification (NCBI taxonomy): domain Eukaryota; kingdom Metazoa; phylum Chordata; class Actinopteri; order Siluriformes; family Sisoridae; genus Pseudolaguvia; species Pseudolaguvia tuberculata. The sequence goes on along the minus strand of JAOTRA010000001.1, from coordinate 6,170,280 downwards.
AGGCTAGTGGGTTTTAAGTCGTCCCTCAAAAGAGTGACTGAACTCTAAATCGGTCAGTCTGACACGCACGTCCGTCCCACGAGTCTTCTGCGAAGCCAGACGGCTCAAGCTCTCAGCTCTGAACGTTGCTTTGTGCAGGAATGTATGTCTCTTTTGCCATCTTGTACGTAGCTTCACTTATTGAGCTTTGTGATTGATGCTCCGTCAAGGTGGCTCTGCTGTTTTCCGAAAAGATCCCACAGCTTAAATGTGGCAGTGGCTGTTATTTAAACTCCTCTAGGGGGAGCTGTGTTATTGAGAACAACCTAGCCAGACAACTGTATACATGCACAGAAGTCTGGAGTAACAAGAAAGTTTGTTTATATAATAACGTTTCTGAACCTGCCATTAAGGTGAAAGTTTATTGCTGAGCAGGTTGAGGAACCATTTAAAGACCAGAATCAAGGAAGATTTGACATTTTTTTTTACATGTATGATTCACCATTAGCAAAAATCTCTACAGGGTTCTATTCCCTAGTATTCATTAAAAAAGTATTGTGTTTAGTACACAGACATTTGAAGTATTGTCAAGTGCTGAACTATACACAATCAAGTACACTTATATATTATAAATGTGGTGGGAAATAAAAAGTTACTTACAATGAGACACTTACAATGAGAACCATGTAAGCGATTTATAATAAAAGGTCTGTCTGGATGGGTTATATAAAAAAATTGGGACATTTTCTAAAGAATACAAATAAGGTACCAAAAAAACATAGGTGGAGGATGAGAATTGGCTACATTTATTTTTAGCAGAGGTTCTTAGCAACTGACACAAAAGCTATGAGCCTCATGGTTGAACAGCTCAATACTGGTACGTTAGATCACAAATCAAAGTGAGACAGACGTGTCTCTTGAAGACAGCCAGTGACTCGGAGGACATTCTACTATCATGGTGCCAGAATAGAGAAAAGTCTAGAGGTAGACCTACTTTGCGACTAAGGGGATGATGGGTTTAGTTGTGTGGTATGATGTGTGCCTGCTGGTAGGAGGGTGCAGCTGTGTTTTTGGCTTTGTAGGCCAGGATCAGTGTTTAAAAGGCAATGAAATTGTTCAAGATTAAATGGTTTTAGAAGATAATCACCAAGAACATCGCAAACATTCATTCATTCATTCATCTTCTTACCCGCTTATTCTTGAATCCGGGGTCACGTGGGTCTGCTGTGCCTATCCCAGCACACATAGGGGGAGATTCCATTATCACATGTTGTGATATGTTATTATCACATGTTATTATGAGAGTGAAAATAACGTAAGTCCTGATCTTACCACCACTGAACCACTTTGGGATGAACTGGAATGGCGACAGACCCACCCCAGACCTCCTTACCTGACATTAGTATCTGATCTCACTAATACTGTTGAAGCTGAATGAAGAGATATCACACATTCAAGCACAATATTGGACTATAAAACTTGACTGACGGCGTGTGTGGGCATAGTGATTAGCATGGTCACTTCACAACAAGAAGGTCCTGGGTTTGATTCCTAGGCAATAGATTTTTCTCTGTGGAGTTTATTGGAGAATAAATCACATATGATTCTGACTGTCCTCAACATACATGTTATTTTACCCCAGTGAAAACCTGTTTCAAACTGATTCCATTCACTGCCTAACTATCTGTTTATTCCTGCGTGTACAGTATGCTCCTTAAAAAAAAAGATAAAGAAATAAACTGGAAATAAAAGAGACATGCAATTATTCCTCCTTTTTAATTCCCACAAGAAAGAAATAGTAATTGCCTAAACAGTGTTATGTGACAACCGTAATAGAGCAAAGTATCAAATTTGCAAAGGATTTTAATCACAGATAATTCTTCCAAATAAAACTTGACAAGATAATTAAACATTCATTCATTCATTCATTCATTCATTCATTCATTCATTTATTCATGTTCTATCATGCTTATTCCCTAATTCGGGGTCACAAGGGTCTGCTGGAGCTTATCCCAGTAATGGTTAGCACGGTCGCCTCACAAAAAGAAGGTTTGATTCCTGGGTTTGGGATCTTTCTGTGCAGAGTTTGCATGTTCTCCCCATGCTTGCATCGATTTCCTCCATGTACTCTTGTTTCCTCCCACAGTCTAAAAACATGTTCATTAGGTGGATTGGTGAATCTAAATTGCCCGTAAAACCCAGCCATTATGGTTGCACAAGCCACTGCATTCTTAGTGCCGTTCCTAAGCACTGAGGGTTGCGTTAAGAAGGGCATCCAGCATAAAAACGTGCCAAGTCGAATGTGCAGATCACAGGGATAATCCACTGTGGCGACCCCTAATGGGAGCAGCTGTAGGAAAAGAAAACCTGCATTTTCAGATAAATTACACTTTATAGCAGTTTTAGTTTTTAATAGTTAAAATTCCCTCCCACAGTCCAATAACATGTACATTAGGTGGATATGTGAGTCTAAACTGAATGAGTGTGGTTGTTTGGCTGTGTGTCAAGTGAGATAAACTGGCGACCTGTCCAGGGTGTACTTCTGCCTCTTGCTCTGTGTTTGCTCAGATGGGCTCCAGCAGAGCCACGAGACCCTAAATTAGGGAATAAGTGGGATGAAAGTTGCATGAATGAATGTTTTTGCCATTTTTATTTATTTAGCAAATTCAGTTAACCTCTTCAGCAGGAGGGGGCTCTGAAAAAAGCAACTGCTACATTAATGGGTTAAGATCCATACGTCATTCAGGCTGCTTGAGTGAGTAATGTTCTACAGTTAGTACATGTTTAATTCATCTCTTTACATATTTTGGATGAGAAATGGCAAAGTAATCTCAAAAGTTCCATAAAATATTAATAAGACATAAAAAAACAATAAATGACTAAGCGTGACATTTTGAGCCACCTTTTTATAAAAAGTAGTCATAAATAAGTAATTTTCAGTTTTTCAATATTTTGCAAGAATAAATAAACCCAGTGGCCTGTTTGATCCAGCGGCCTGGTCTATGCAACTATACCAGTTTCGAAAAGATCACAACAATGTTACAGTTAAAGTTTAGGCATTTGGCAAACGCTCTTATCCAGAGTTATTAACATCTGTTCTCTTTTTACAACTGAGCATTTGCGTGTTAAAGGGTCCACAGTGGTTGATGGAGGTGGGAATTAATCCCCGGTCGTTCTGGTATTAGTCCAACACCTTAACCACTAGGCTATCACTTCCCACAAAGATGATGTTGTCTTCGTTGATAACATAGCAGATCCTCTACGCTCTTGAAAGTTTTCCGTCACTTTCCTTGTTTTATGTTTGCTAACATCTCTTTCTTTCTCCCTATGGCAGGAGATCAAGTGGTGCCTTGTTTTTCATTCATGAATGTATTAAGGTCTTAATAGAGTCAAATCAAACCAATCACATTGCATCACGATCAAATTGGCCCAGAATACTTTTTGGCCCAAGCTGTGAAGACCAAAAGCAACAGACCGGCACATAAAAGCTGCCACAGACAAAAGAGCTCCCTAATTGCACCGCAAAAATGTCAGGCCAAATCCCTTGCAGCTGGAGCAGCCTATTACCGCTTATTGTCCCCCAAAACTCCCTCTGTCATTTCTCCTTTTAAGTTTGCAGGGTCTCATTCAGTGACTGTCAGGTTTAAACATTTGCCAGAGGTTTGCCGGCACTTGTCAGGAGGGAACGAGTTCAGTGCTTTAATCACAGAACACACTGGCTCTGTAAAAAGGTTTCAGGCCGAGAGGTGGAATAATTGGAGCACTGTGGTGCACCGGAGCCCTTATAGGCAGCCTGGGTGTGCTTTCACACTCTCTTCTAACACTCCAGACACAACTAGCCACATGTGAACAAGGATGCTAAGATTGAGCAGTAGCAGGGTATCTTTCTTTAATGTCTCTGTCAACCATTTTAGTCTCAGTCTAAAGAGCCCTCTTAGCTGTTTCTTTTCACCCCATTTGCTATTTTCCCTGTTCTCATTTGAGAGGCAACCTCTGCTATGGGAGGAAAAAAATTGTACCGTTGTTATTATTTATCAGCCTGATTCTGTCTGTCGTTTTCCTGTCTACCAGTTTGGTACTACAGCAGATACTGGCTCTTCTGGGAGATAACATTAATGCCACTCGGACGGGAAGCTTTCCAATCTTTATACCTCTTTATATGCCACCCCACTTTTTTTTCCTTTTCTCCATGTCTGCCTTGCTGTCTCCACGTTCTATAATTAGGTTGCTTTCAGGCACACTGCTCCAACATCTATCATGTCTGCAATGTCTTAACAAAGAGGCAAGAAAAATCCTTTCCTTGCTTTGGAAGCTCAGGCTGATGATTGATGTGCAGCACATTTGTTTACACAAACCTTTATAATGTTTAAAAAAAAAAATAATAATAATAATAGAAAAACCTTTCCTACAAACAGATATGTTGATATTTGTAAAAAAAAAAAACCACCTGTGCTGCTATATTGCAAGTAATTTTGACTTGGTGATTGTGGGTGACCAAAGCTCCTATTTTTAAGCACCTGTGTAAGATTGAAGTGGAAGCCCAGAGCCGTGGTCTGCTTTCTTAGTTTATTTGCACGTCAGATAGAATTTGTGTCGACTGTCTTGCCTGAACAGAGCGGATCCACTCGGCAGATAAAAAAGTTCCTGAGAACAGAGTGGAAAGCTCATTGTAACATCAGGACCCCAGGTCTCCAAAGCTATCTTGTGTGCATAATCAGAAGCAAATACTGGGAGACTATCCATTCTCAAAGGACTGGTTTGTCTTGCCCCCCTTTTGGGCCTTTAAAACATGTTCCTTGTCAACGAGTGATGTATTTAAAACTAGCTATCCTTCTACTTTGGGCTGTTGTGAGCTTTGCTTTGGCTTCCATCACTTTTAAAGGCGCCAGAGACCAAACATAATACAAAGGGGTTGCAGTGGTTTATAGGGATTTTCTCGGTTCTCAACATTGTAAATCTTATGCTTGCCTTTCTGTTGGCATGGCCTAAGCCTCCAGCAGCCAAGTTTGATGACCTGCCAGCAGCATCAACTTGCATATCGATCTATATTTCCATTTCCTCCATCTTTTTTAACCTCAGTTGTTCCGTAAGTCATCTCTTCTTCTCTTCTCTTCTCATGTCCCTAACATGAGCAACAGTGTCCTGATGTTCTGTCTTCCATCCAAGCTGCTTTGCATCTGTACTAGGTCCAAAATGTTCTAGTCTCTTATCATGCAAAGAACCTTAACATTTAAAGAGCTAAGTGGCTAAAGCAATCGATTCTGCCTTCCTATTTCACCTAGCCTTGATCTGATTTCCATCCATTATCCCAGTTTTTTTGTCACCTACTTGCAATTCTATGGGGCCCTTGAGATGTTCAGAAGCAGTACTATTACAGTCTTTTTCTCCTTTTCGGATAATGACTTTTTGCTTGCGCCCCTGTGTCATAACTCATCCCTTACCCCTTTCATCATTTATTGCTATTTTTTTCTGACCAAAAATGGGGTAGGATATTGTTGAGGAAGGGTGCCAACTCACGTCAAGCAGGGGCAGATACACAAATACATGAGTAGCTCAATGATTTACTATCTGCCATGAGAATCAGACGGGAAGCGCTAGTAGTATGAGTCAGAAGCAGAGGGCAGAGAAATACGTGCCACAGCATGTTCTACTCCCTGTCAACAAGTATATGCATGCTGACACTTAGCATCAGACTCGTCGTCGCAAATGGCATCATCTCCATTTCACTCGGATCGAGAGGCGGATAGAAGATTTGGACACTGCCCTGAGCTAGTCCTACATTGTTTGCCTACCCAGCAGCCCTGACGCCGAGGTGGGCAGCAGTGACATTTAAAGCGAGGGATTTAATAAAAGGGGTCTTGTGTTGCTCGTCGCTGCTGTATTTCAGCCAATAATTTGCAGGGTTTGGTAGACACGTGAAGCACAAGGGAAATTAAGATGTCACCGAGCCCCGCTTTTGGCAGAGGATTTTACCGGCTTCCGCATGCCTTTATTTGTAGTTAAATATATCCGCGCTATAATTAACGCCAAATAATTGTTTGAACAATAGCATTGTCATTGTGGCCTGTTTAGCCCCTGATTGATTCCTCTGTATGTGCTAATATGTAAATCGGTAACATGGCAACAGAATTTGGAATAATTAATTAAATAGAATGCAAGAAAATAATTAGTGGGAAATATGACTCATGACTACAATTGCCTGTCAGTTCTTGTTTCTTTTAACCCTTGATTCCCTAAACCTTACATCTCCATATTCCTTAAACCCTTTATTCTGTTAAACCTTGATTCCCTAAACCCTACATCCCATTTTATTCTCTAAACCCTACAATCCTTCTTATTCCTTAAACCCTTTTTGTTAATCATTGATTCCCTAAACCCTGCATTCCCTTTTATTCCCTTAATGCTACAATTCTTCTTATTCCTTTGACCATTTATTCAATTAACCCTTGGACAATCAGCAAGCACTTTTCACACTTTATTCCCTTAAGAGAATGTAGGGTTAAGGGAATAAAGGGTTAAAAATGTTTGCCGATGGTCCATACTCAAACAAAGAAATCAACAGACAGAATATTCCCCCATGACCTTCTGAGTAGACATAATATCCTTACTTTAATACACTGTGTATTTACTATAACATTATGTTCCTCAGCAGACATAACACGTCATCAAAGACATAACAAGACCTTATTAATGGCTGCAGTAAGAAGATTTTTATGAATGTGTGATTTATACTTCAAAAATGCCAGAAAATTGGTTGCTAAAGTGCACATATTCAAATCAGCTAATAATCAGTTGACAAATCACATGTTTGTTTGTTTGTTTGTTTGTTTGTTTACAAAGATTGTAGAAGGTTTGATTCTTGTTTATAGGAGAAGGTGTTTTTAAAATCAGCCTCTGTCTGGCCTGTCAATAAGAACAACCTGGAATACGGCTACAGAAATTACTTGCAATGTTCAGATTTGGATAATCAGCAAAAGTTTATATACTGCCTATTACTTTTCATTCAAACTTTTGCATTGAACAAACTGGTTTAGTAGCATTTTGTGTTTTCTTTGCTTATCTGTTAAACTAAGAGGCATACCGGTTAGTACAGTGGTCTCCCAACCAAAAGGTCGCGTGTTCGATCACCAGGCAAAAATTCTTTCTGTGCAGAGTTTGCATGCTCTCCTTGTGCTTGCGTGGGTACTCGGTTTCCTCAATCAATCCAAAAACATGTACATTATGCTGGTTGGTGATTCTACATTTCCCATAGGAGTGAGTGTGTGTGTGTGGTTGTTCGACTGGCAACATGTCCAGGGTGTACCTCTGACTCTCACTCCATGTGCGAACCTGTGACTCCGGATTATAGAATTAGAGGAGATTAGAATAAATCTTTGCTAAACTGAAAAACTCATTTTTCACCGGCACCCGCATACGTTGACTTAGGTGCGATTCCGGCTCGGGTCTTTTCCAGTACATCTCTCTCTATCTCCAATTTCATCTCTGTCTGTCCTATGAATAAAGGCGAAATATTCACAAAGAAAATTTACAGCAGGCTACATTATTGGGATTAGCTTTTACTCGATTAGCATACCTGGATTTTACTTTCATTCATTCATTCATTTTCTAACCTGCTTATTCCCTAATTGGGTTAGAAAATGAATGAATTCGGGGCCACAGTTAAAATGTAACTAGCCACACCCCAAAAGAATAAATGTGAAGTGGAAACATACCTGTATCTTGAAAGGTTGGTCAGTAATCGCCTGCATTTCTGTCTTCACATTTACATTAAGAGATTATTGAGATGTTTCTTTTAGGTTGTAGCATTACATTATTCTTTCACTGGAACTGGGAGACTCCAACACTGTTCCAGCATGACATTGACTCTGAGCACAAAACACCTGACCCCCATTATCACATGCTGGGTTATTATTAGAGTGGAACCCCCCCCCCAAAAAAAAAATCCTGACCTTACCACCACTGAACCACTTTGGGATGAACTGGAATGACAACTGACCGACCCCAGACCTCCTTACTTGACATTAGTGTCTGATCTCACTGATACTGTTGCAGTTGAATAAAGAGATATCTCACATTCATGCACAACATTGTACTGGAAGGAGCTTTATCCAATAAATTTGGAAGATGTTTCAAATTGCATGTGTTTATGATGCTCAGATGACCACCAACAGTTGGCAATAGAGTGCATGTCGTGTTTTCTATAATTACTGTGTTACATGCATGAAGACGATAGCATCATTTAAATAGTCAAACATGACTTTTTAGAGACATCTGGCAAAATATATTACCTTAATGAATTTTACATGTGCCTTGGGCACGTTCACATTTTATTTCATGTGTATGAGGACTCTTGTAATTTCAAAGCTGCATCAGATCCTGCTTGCACAAACTGATCAGAATGCAAATCTATTAGCCGTTAATATAGCTGCAATCTTTTTTCCTTCACACTTTCTTACAGTATTCCATAGTGCGATCTAATGAAGTGGAGCAGATGTGGGATTTTGAAGGTGCGCGGAAAACAATGGATCATCCTCATTTTCTGCCCTACCTCCCAGATAAAAGATGAACAGCTCGTTTGCATTGTTTGTCATTATGAATCATTCAGCCGAAGTTCCCTTGATGTTTACATTCTGTTAAATGAGAAATTGTAGCAGGAGCTGTGCTTTGCATTATGGGAAAAGTGGGGGGTTGGTGCGAAGAGACTATTTAGCATTCAAAAGAGCGGCAGCACGATAACGTCAACGACGCCTCACGTTTTTGTTTAGCTAATTGTCAATTGTTTGGTGACTGTTGTAAACAAAACAGAACGTGGCAGAGACACGACCCGAGCTGCTACCTCATTTTACGCGCCTAGTGTTCGAACCCAGGACATAAGGTCTTCTTTCACAATTATATTATAATAAATGGTTTTATTATTCTTATCAGCTATCACTTAAACCCGCTAAGACAAATGTACAATAGGTAAATAATGGCTTGCTTATTCCTCATAAGCCGTCGAGTACTTTATTCAGGTCTACAGATTAACACAAGATGCTGTTACAAAAATGTCACCACACTCAGTGATAAAGCGGCCAGTAAATCATGCCAAGTTATGGCACTCCTCTGCAAATTATTAGGCCCCACTGATGCGTGAGGGGCAGTGTTCCCTGTTGTAAATTCACCTGTTAAATCTTGGCCATGTCTAATCACTACGTATAGACACAATTGAATTGCTTTCATTCATTCCTCTTTAACCTCGCTAACATGCAAACATTGCACCGAAAGATCCCTTGTCCGGGAATCAATCCGGTACCTTGTAAGGCGACCGTGCTAACCACTACGCCACCACGCCATTGTTGTTGTTGTTGTTGTCATTGTTTGTTTGTATGGTCTATATGCATAGTTGCAAATAATACATTGCTAGTACTCAGCTCACTGTTTATCCTGAGAGATGTGTTGAAATCACAGGGAGGGTGGATTTTGATGTATTTATTTCTTTTTTCTCTTGTTCTTTATTGTAGTATGAGCTCCTGATGGGTTAAGTATAGTCAGAGATGGTTAGGGGACATGGTGAAATAACATTGGGGAGGCTGAGCTAATTTAAAAGCACTGCATGAATGGAATATCATTATAGAAGATCAATCAGAAGTTTGAGAGGGATTGGAGTGTAGGATTTTGTCCAGACATACTGTAGGTGTGTGATAATGGCTACAGCCTGTGAAATTATATTGACATAAGAGTCTATTTAACAACAGGGCTTGAAAGTAGATCATTTTACAGGTTCTGTTTTCAGAAACGAAAAATACTTTGTGAATCCAGTCTAAATTATAATATATCTCAAAAAGTCCTGGGAGGAGTTTGCATGTTCTCCCCATGCTTGCGAAGGAACTTTAGGTTCTTTGCTGATTCTAAATTGCATATTTACTCATAAGAGTGAGTGTGTATGTGGTTGTTCGTTTGTGTGGCCTCGCACATTATGCACACTGGGATAGGCTCCAGCAGACCCTGGTGAACCCGAATTAGGGAACAAGCGTTTGGAAGTATTGATGAATGAATAAATGTATTACCAGTGTTTGATCTATATACTCTTATATCTGTTATCTGAAACTTAAACATTAAATTAATAAAAGTTCCATGTTTTATGACGGTCATCAGATGAAAACATTAATCACAGCGTGTCTTTGCATGAATAATGCAGTTCCTGTCAGCGTCTGGACAGTCTGCGCTTAATTAGACCTGTTTACAAGCATACCTTCTGCAGGACCTAGATGAATCTGCAGAGTTTCTCTACATCATATGCAGATTGCTAGACACACACACACACACACACACACACACACACACATACACTTGATGTGAATAGATCAGCTGGGGTCAATTTCTGTGAAGTGAGCTTTTGTGCGTCCTCTCCATAATTACACAAATGATGGGCAGATTAATGGTAGCCGCGGTCAGAAAGCGCCTGTGTGCATGGCTCTGTTTATCAGTTAAAGCGATGAAGGAAATGCCCTAGTGTTTATAATGTACTGGCGACATTTTGATGCATAGTTGCTGGGCCAATTGTTCTCGTTTTTGATTTTAGGAGTAATTTAATAGTAGGGCTTAACAAGCCTGGAAAATAACAGTGACCCGGGTTACAAGCGTGACTTGCTTTGCTGTAATCATTGGTCCCACTTAAGAAGTGATGCATGCCATGGAGGTTAATTGAAAAGTTTGTTTACTGTTTTAAGTGTTTATATTCTAGCCAATGATATGTTAGCTTTGATTGCTACTTAACTTGTGTTTAATTATTTGTGTCTTCTTACCTGCTTATTCCTTTATTCGGGGTCATGGGGTCTGTTAGCGCCCGTCCCAGCGCACATGGAGAGCGGCAGGGCTACACCCTGGACGAGTCGCCAGTCCATCTCAAAGCAACATATAGACAAAGAACCATTCACACACACATTCACTCCTATGGACAATTTAGAATCACCAATCAACCTAATCTACATGTTTTTGGACTGTGGGAGGAAACCAGAGTCCCCTGAGAAAACCCACACATTGAGGCGACCGTGCAAAATGCTAGGCCATTGCACCGTCTGCACCGATAAGGAAAAGATTATTAATTCATCCCTAATTCGGGGTCACGGTGGTCTGCTGGAGACTATAATAACGCACATAGGGAGAGAGGCGGGGTTACACCCTGGACAAGTTGCCAGTCCATCGCAGGGCCACTCATGGATGAACAACACACACTCACACTCACTTCTATGGGCAATTTAGAATCACCAATCAACATAATGTATGTTTGTGGACTGTGGGATGAAACCGGAGCACCCAGAGAAAATGCATGTAAGTGTGGGGAGAACATGCAAACACTGCACAGAAAGACCACTTGTCCGGTAATCGAACTCGGGGCCTTCTGTGTGAGGCAACTGTGCTAACCACTATGCCACCATGCTGCGTGAAAAGATCTATTCAATTATTTATTTATGCTTTGTGATTTAAATGCTGTTATCGCTTATATCCATGAGGACTGAGACACATCTGTCTTTTCATCACTCGTGTCCATCACTTTTTATTTTCTTGGACACAAACTGATACACTCACACAACCAAGAAGACAATTTTCCCTGCACCTTTCTCTGCCATGGTCCAGCTGTAGCCATATTTGACTGCTTTTATATTTGATCGTCTCGGTAATGGCTGTGACGGGACACCTTGTCTTCTCCAGAATTCCTTGCTCACCTTGTCAGGTGTTAATTTCTTATTCAGGCACCTTTCTGACTCATGCATCTCCTCTTTATTCCTGCTGCTGTTCTGTCCTCCTCTCAGCCTGTGTTTGGGTGAATAAAAGGAGACAGCTGTCGCTTCAGAAGTGAGCTGTGGAAAAGTCTGCTGCTTGCTCGTCGTGTCCGATTTCACATGATGTCCCCACTGGCTACTTTATCCTAGCATACCAATGTTACATCTTTTTCTCAAATGTTTTTTTACCAAACTTTCCCACCCAAACCATCAGTTGTCCTGGGATTAGTTCCACTTTTACCCAAAGTAAACCCCCACACAAAAACTGTCCTGGGATCAAAAACCTGGACCTTGTCATAACCATTAAGTCACCGTGCTGTCCGTTCTAAGTCATTCATCTTCTATTCTAATCTGCTTATTCCATAATTTGGGGTAACGGGGATCTGCTGGAGCCTATCCCAGAGCACACAAGGCGAGAGGGTGGGGTTAAGCCTGTATTTCAGAGCCTCACATAGATAGTAGACGAACAACCATACATACACACACATTCACTCCTATGTACAGTTTCGAATCACCAATTAAGATTTGAACTATGAGAGGAAACCGGAATACCTAAAGAGAAAACCCACACAAACTCCACAAACTCCATACAGAAGCACAGTATTCAAACCTGGGACCTTCTTTTTGTGAGGATGCTAACCACTACACCACCGCGCGGGTCATTATTTTATTGTATTTTAGTATTGTGGTGTATAGGCCAGAGGGTGAATTGAGTATGAATACATTTTTTTGTGTCAGCATCGCTGCCCCACTTGGTGAGTGTCATGTCCATGAAAACCATTGCAACAATCAAATACTGTCAGATTGTCACTCGCACCAAAAATAATTTGCTTCCCTTTTCCACCCTCCAGGCAATGTCATGTTACAGCTGCACACATCTGGCAAGGCCCTCATGATTCCAGAATCTGACCGATGTCAGTGGATTTTCCAGAGATCTGAAGTGGTAGGTAGTCCTTGTTACTTTTACATGAAAGATAATAAATTACAATGTGATGAGCTGTGCATACGTTTGGATAAAATATACCAGATGTGTTTGCAAAGACATTTTTAATAGAGTTTGGAGGAGAAAAGGGAAAAAAAGTGTAAGGGATCCAAGTACTGAGGTTAAGGTGTTGGAAGATCAGGCTTCGATTCCCAGCAACATCAAGTTGACACTGTTGGGCCTCTGAGACTATGGTGGTACCCCCCCTTCAATCCCTCCCTTTCCTTAAAATGCACACACACACAAACACCCTACCACAAAAAACAAATTGACAAAAATTTGGTTAGCTGCCAAAAGTAGGAACACACTATAATCACTAGAAGAAGAAAAAATCTCATGCACCACCTACCCCAGTCAATTTAATGTTAGGCAACTGGCCACGCCCTGTTCACAAGTGTGTGTTATTAGAATTGTTGCCACCAAGTTAGAAGCAAACTTTGTTGTTATATTGCCCCGGGTTCGATTCTCTGGCAAGGTATCAGAGTTTGCATGTTCTCCCCGCGCTTGCATGGGTTTTCTCTGGTATTCTGGTTTCCTCCCACAGTCCAAAAACATTATATATTAAGGTAATGATTCTAAATTGCTCATAAGTGTGAGTGTAGTTGTTCATCTACGTGTAGCCTTGTGATGAACTGGCGACCGGCACTGGGATAGTCTCCAGCAGACCCCTGTAACCATCGATTAGGGAATAAGCGAGTTAGAAGATGAATGAATGAGTGAATGAATGAACGTTGTTATATTCAGATTTTTGTTGACTACAACTAAAAACTGTTTCAGTATGACTGTGCTCCTGTGCACAAAACCTAATCTCCATGAAGACATTAACGAAGGTGGCACAGTATCTAGCATGCTTGTCTCACTAAAAAAAAACCATACTGGATTCGATTCCCGGGCAAGGGGTCTCTGAGTTTGCGAGTTTCTCTGGGTTTCCTCACACAGTCCAAAAATATGTATGTAGGTTGATTTGGTGATTCTAAATTGCCCAATTGTGTGTGTGTGTGTGTGTGTGTGTGTGTGTGTGTGTGTGTGTGTGTGTGTGTGTGCTAGGAAAGACCCAGCAGTCCCACATGAATTCCCTCTGAATTAAGGAATAAGCGGGTTAGAAGATGAATGAATGAATATGAACTGAATGAACTCAGACACAACACAATCTAGTGGTTATAATGCATTTTTATAATTATGACAAAATGTGGAATAGTATGTTGATATTACTGTTTAGTTCTTGCTTTGGGTAATTAATTTTTTAATAGTTGAAATTTATCAATTTGTCTGCATGTTATAAGGCAGAAATTCTTCACATTTTTGTGGAACAACCTAATTGTGACTCTAGCCATTATCTCAAAAATTAATAATTACTTCTGAGCCTTAAACAGTCACATGCAGATTTATGACTCTCAGAGGACAAATGATTTATTTGGTTACCATAGGGGGCGGCGCGGTAGTGTAGTGGTTAGCACACTCACCTCACAACAAAGAATATCCCAGATGAATGTGTGTGTGAGTGGTTGTTTGTCTATATGTTGCCCTAAGATGGACTGGTGACCAGTCCAGTGTGTACCCCTGCATCTCTTCCCCTGTGTGCTGGGATAGGCTCCAGCAGACCCCCATGACCTTCAGGGTCTAGGAATAAATGGGTAAGAAGATGAATGCATGAATAAAGTTGCAAGATATCAACTCTCCAAGAGCAGATTTGGCCACCACTTCTATAAGGTCATATGGACATATGGAAGGATCAAGACAAGAGTTTAGAACCAAACCAATCCAACTGGATCTCAGAGGATCTTGGTGAATATAAAGTCTTAGTGTGAACGATGAACTTAGATAACACATGATTACTTGGAACACTTGGAAGACAGTAGTAACTTAAGTAGTAACTGTTATTCTTGGGGACTAGAACTCTTTTACATAGTCTGGAAGTCCATGAAAGTTTAAAGAAACCTTTGATATGACATGATGTGGGAATGAGTGTGTGTACAAGCTTTGATGCCAGACAATCAACAAGCTGCTAGGCTTTTACAATGAGTAAATCTTGATAAGCCCGAGGCACCAGAAGCTTTAACTTCTGCTCGCAATTTAGTGGCAAATTGAAGAAGCACATCAAAAATATAGCAGTATTTTAAAAAAGCGGTAAGTAACAGTAAGTTTCAGTTTTGTATCCCAAGACCGCTGTTCTTAATGTTTGTGTTTCTATTGCCTTGTCATTGATCGATTGTTTCCTTATGCTGTTCAGGTGTCTTGTTTAGTTCATTTTCTCTTGATAAGTTTAGAACTTTTGTTGCCTTGTGTTTTTGTGTGTTATTGTTTTATGTCCGGTGAGCTCAATGAGCAGATGCTTATAAACCTACTCGCCTCAGTCACTGGATCCTCTTAAAACACATATGAATATGTTTGAAGAAACATGTCCTGGTTAAATTATTATTTTTTTAATGTATTGTTTATACATTTGGGGCGGCGTGGTGGGTGTAGTGGTTAGCACGGTCACCTCACAACAAGAAGGTCTATCTGTGCAGTGTTTTCATGTTCTTCTTGCGCTTGCTTGGGTTTCCTCTGGGTACTCCTGTTTCCTCTCACAGTCCAAACACATTAGGTTGATTGGTGTTTCTAAATTGTCCATAGGAGGGAATATTTGTGTGAATGGTTGTTTGTCGGTGTGTTGCCCTGCGATGGACTGATGATCTGTCCGGGATGTACCCCTGCCTTTTGTCTCTCGCGTGTTTTGCTATATAGTGCGACATTCAGCCAGATGTTGTTTTTTTTGTTTTTTTTTTTAATAAAAAATAGCAACCTTCTCATATGGCATGCAAAGAAAAGAATGGCTCAGTTTTGTTTTCTCTGTTTTGCCCAAATGCTTACAACCTTAACCTTATCCTTTGTATCCTTTATGTAAATAATCTTGTGAGTCGTACAATTTGTAAAGTAATAATAATAATACAAAAAAAAAAAAAAATCTCACTTCCAGTGACCAAATCATTGTAAGTCAAAACACACTGTAAGTCAAGCCACAAAGGCACCAAAAGCATAATCTGGCAAACGGCTCTAATTGTATATACAGATGATCTTCAGGATCTATATGAATATTTTATTTTCCAGGGTGGTCTTGTTTAAGTTGCATTTTTATGGTGGTGTTTGCAATCCTCTTCTTAGAGTGAAAAATCAAAAGAATAAAATCTCCCTAAAGTAGCCATGCCTGCTACACTAAAGTGAAAGTCAACCACTCATGATAATAGTTCCAGTGTATTACTGATGGCTCCCTCTTTTCTTTTTAAAGGAACACTAGTATGAAGTGGGAAGATATTTCTTTGCAGACATAATGCGGTGTTTGTTGATGGAACCTGAAGTATATATTTTGTAAAAATAAATAAATAAATAAATATGTCTTGCTAGCAATATATATATATATTGCAGATATATACAAACCTGAATCCATAAAAGTTAGGACACTGTACAAATTTTTAAGAAAACCAGAATGTAATGATATGGAAGGTTCAAATTTCAATATTTTATTCGGAATACACATAGACAACATATCAAATGTTTAAACTGAGAAAATGTATCATTTTAAGGGAAAAATAAGTTGATTCTGATATGTACATTTAACTTTTCTATCCTCTTATTGCTACCTGTCCCAACCTTTTTGAAATATGTAGCTCTCATAACATCCAAAATGAGCCAATGTTTGGTATGACATTTCAGAATGTCTCACTTTAAACATTTGATATGTTTCTATATTTTATTCTGAATAAAATATTGAAATTTGAAACTTCCATTTTATTGCATTCTGTTTTTATTTACAATTTGTTTATCAGTTAAACTTTTCTAATTACGAGTCTTTCAGAAGAAAAAAATATAATTAAAAAAACAATAAAAAAATTAAACCTATATCTCAGAGACAGAATTGTGGCAAGGCACATACTTTCCATATCCACTGTATATATAGGGTTTGTTTCCCAATCTTGTGGGTTTTCTGCAGTTCATCCGGTTTCCTCTTATAAAAATATATACATTAGGTTGATTGCTTTTTCTAAATTGGCTATAGAAGTTATCACTGTAATATTAATCCAGCATGTGATATTGAAGGTCAGAGGTTTTGTGCTCAGGGTCATTGTTATGCTGCAACAGTGTAGGAGTCTCTTAATTCTAGTAAAGGAATAATTTTATGATACAACCTACAAAAAACATTCTAGACCAACTGTGGGCTTCCAGATTTTAGCAGCCGGAAACACATACGGATCTGATGATCCAAAAATGTTAAGCAATATAGATGTATATATATATATATAAATTTTATGACTTGGTGAGCTATGTTTTTCTAAGACACTTATCTATAATTCAATTGATAACACTCTTCTGGTGTCGTTTGAAGATACATGCAGCCAGTGTTTACCTACATTAGGAATTTAGCAAGCAATATACTTAAAACTGATAACTATTGATTTTATTTTTTTTTCATGATTAGAAGAAAATGGAGCGGTTACATGATGAAGGAGTAATTTTTCAGCACATTTTCCAACTATCAATAACAAAATTAATGGTGATAACTCTGCTCAGAATAATAAAAGAAACAGCAAGTAGGGAAACAAAACTCCAAGTAGTCTTACATTTACAATTTAACCTAACAGTAGTGATGGATAGCATGGAACTGGAACAATTGCTGGCTGAAAAAAAACTGACTGCACATTTATTGGAGTCGTTTATTGATTTATTCATTTGGTTGCTGCTTTTAACTTGAAAGTGAAGCTGAATTCAATCCAAGGATATATCTTAGCAATTAGGGCTTAAACGGCTGCGATGAAGAGTCCAATAGTGTGGCAGATCATGTGAACTTACACCTTTGCAGTTACTACAAATCCAATAGCCCACTAGGTTGTTATGGTCTGTGGTTGAGACATTGGGCAAGCAAGATTTTTACAATATTCATTCATTCATTCATTCATT
Organism: Pseudolaguvia tuberculata; assembly: GCA_026260255.1. Taxonomy (NCBI): domain Eukaryota; kingdom Metazoa; phylum Chordata; class Actinopteri; order Siluriformes; family Sisoridae; genus Pseudolaguvia; species Pseudolaguvia tuberculata. The sequence goes on along the minus strand of JAOTRA010000001.1, from coordinate 6,152,622 downwards.
CATTAATCTTTTATACCTGCTCATTCTCTAATTTGGGTTTATGGGGAATTTAGAATCACCAGTGGATGAGAGGGCAAACGGCAATACCCGGAGTAAACCCATGCAAGCACAAAGGGAGAACAAACTACAACACAGTGGGGGAAAATCTATTATTCACACTGGATACTAGTTAAGAAATTATTCATTCATTCATTCATTCATTCATTCATTCATTCATTCATTCATCTTCTAACCCTCTTATTCCCTAATTCAGGGTCACGGGGTCTTCTGGAGCCTATCCCAACGTACTTAAAGCAAAAAGCAAGGGTTGCTGTTTATAAATTGGCCATAGAAGTGTGTGTGTGTGTGTGTGTGTGTGTATGGCCCTGCGATGGAATGGGATAGGCTCCAGCAGGCCCTGTGTCCCAGAATTAGAGAGTAAGCGGTTTAGAAGATGAATAAATGAATGACTTAATGAATGAATTATTGAATGAATTCATTAATAAAGATGTAGATGCAATAGGTAAAATATCAGTATCTGCTAGATCAGCAAATACTGCTAGATCAGAAAGAGAGGAAAATAAAATAAGATTTTTTCCTCTTTGATGCATAACAGAAACGGAAAGCTAATTATTTATAAGGCTCTTCATCATAGGAACGCTAGTTTATTCCTGACTAATGACTGTCACTGACTGAGAGCTCGCTGTCGTAGGTGACTGCTGTGTTGCTCTCCTGCATATTGAGTTTCCTCCCATATTCCACCGACTTGATTTCCATATTTATGGAGAACGCTTTCAGGCTGATGATGTTTCTCGATGAGATTGTAAATCACGGTTTAGCAAAATTAACTCTGATGATGACGTGCTGGCATTTCCTATTATGACTCCTGCCTTAATTCACTGTGGCATAAAAGTCTACCGGTTGATTTCAGACAAATGATTACATGATTAAGGTAAAAAGTGAGACGTGTGCAATGCCTATGGACAACTTTTCATTTCCAAACATTCCAATGGTGTTTCCATATCCGAAATGAAACTGTGTCAATAGGACGACTCAAAGCAAAATTAGATTTGCAAAATATTACATTTAACCATGAGAGGATTTGAGCAGCTGAGATGATTACGGTTCCAACCTTCTCAATAACCAGTTTATTCCTGATCTTTTTACTTCTGGAAGACATACGGTCTAGATATGTAATCTATATTTACACCCTAACATGACTCCATTTATAACTCCATAACCTTTCATTAATTTTTTCCTCTTATATATCAGCTTAAGCCCTAATTTGGGATCACATGGGTCTGCTAGAATCTATCCCAGCTCTCTAAAGGGTGCAAAAGTAGTAGACGTAAACCATGTGCAAGTCGATATGCACAGACACACACTCACTCCTACTGGCTATTTAGAATGACCAATTAACCTAAAGAATGTTTTTGGACTGTTGGTGGAAACCTGGAGAACTCTAAATGAACTTCTGCCAGCACATGGATAAAAGTTAAACTCCACAACGAAAGACCTCTGCCCCAGGACCTTTCACAATGTGTACCCCTTCTGCCTTTTTCTGGTTTCTCACTAAATTGTTGAGGAGAGGTGAGGAGGCCTAGGGTAATGTCCGTGTTCAGTTGTGTTAAGGTGTAGAACAATTTACTTCAGCTGTCACCTAAGTGCAGTCCTGACAAACTTGTCTCAACACACCTTCTAGGAGGTTTCCAGTATACCTTCAAGTAATTACCTAGATCAGCTGTGTTTCGAGACTCTTGCTGCACTTCCTACATTTCGGACAAAACACACAAACTCTTTGAAAAACTCAGAGGTCAAGGTTGTAACACTGATAGTAAGAAGACCAAAGACACGGCTTAATAATAGTAGACCCGAGTCTGTTCAGTGAGTTAGTAAGGCTTAGGTAAAATGAGCTGTGTGTGTTGGCATAGGCTCCAGCAGAACCCTGTGAACCTGAATTAGGGAATAAGCGGGTTAGAAGGGCAGCGTAGTGCCGTAGTAGATAGCACGGTTCCTGGGCCGTGGATCTTTCTGTGCAGAGTTGTCATGTTTTCCCTGCGCTTCTTTGGGTTTCCTCAGGGTGGGTACTCCGGGTTCCTCCCACAGTCCAATGCATGTACACTAAGTTGATTGGTGAATCTAAATTGCCAATAGGACCGAATGTGTGTGTGATTGTGTGGTCTATCTGTGCCCTGCGATGGATTGGCAATCAATTTAGCGTGTACTCTTGCCTCTCACCATTTGTGCGTTGGGGTAGGCTCCAGCAGACCCGCATGACCCAGAATTAGGGAATAAGTGAGTAAGAAGATGAATGAATGAATAAGCAGGTTAGAAGATTAATAAATGAACATGAATGAGTGAATTATAAAGATTTATGTTAACACATCCCTATAAATCTTTGCTATGTTAGAACCATCTGTCTTAACTAATGCTACAACATTAGAGCGAGTGAGACGGAGCCACTTTATTTCAAATAAATTCGAGCAGCAAGTTTTAACCTTTAATCTGAAGTGCGAGAGAGAGAAAAAAGAGAGCGAGAGAGAAAACGATATGAAGAACAAGCGCTTTATTAGATACCCTGCCGTTTTTTTACTTAGAAGGATGTAATGGATTTCTGCTAACAGCACAGGATGAGACTCAGTGAGTCTGTCAGTGATGAAGCGAGTGTCAGTCGGTGTTGATTGTGTCTGCAGGCATTTTGTTTGATCCCCAGCATGACGCAGTAACACACACTTGCACGCTTACACACTTCTCCCCTCATTGTCTTTCACTGTCTCACACACACATTTCAGCCAGCCATAGTTCTAAGGTCTTCGAGAACACGTAGACCTTTTGTCCACATTTCTATCACACATATATTCAATGTAGAAATAATAGAGAATACACACACATAATGCCCTCTCTTTTGCTCTCCATGCTGTAGCTTTTTCTTCTGTTTGTCTACAGCCAGCTCTTTTATACGTCCAAGAGTGTTTGAAGAACGGCCAGACTATTGCTAAAGGTCACCCAGAACCTGGTATTGAACACGTGCTGTTGGAAAAATCTTTAAAATGACGCTGATTTTTAAAGGGTGCTACTCCCTCCTGAGCTGTGTCACAAATGACCACCTAAGGTCAGCTAAACTCGGCTGGTCCAACAATCGGTGAGTTGGATTCGCCTTGCAGAAAACTATTGATCTCCGGGTATTAAAAGATGGACCCATTTAAACTGAGAAAAACCACTACAGGTGGTTTTTATAGCCTACTCAGAATTGCACTTAAAGCTTTGCATTAGTTGGATGGAGGAAGGGGGACATGGTTTCAGGAGTTTGGGTTGTAAGTGCAATTTCAGAAAATAGATTGGAGTTGACTGCTCTCATGTTCAAGAGTTGCTATGTTAGAAATTGCATAATAATGTTTATATATCATCTATATAATAACTTAAATATTACATTAGTATTAGCCAAATCTTTGCGGTCACTTGAGCATCACAAACACGAGCGATTATCAACATCTTCTTCCAGATTGATTCTTATTTTTGCTAGAATCATCAATCAACTTAATGTGCATGAATTTGGAATGCGGGAGGAAACCGGAGTAACTTGAGAAAACTCATGCAAGCATGCAAACTCTCGTTTTGACGGGGCCATGTTTTTTAGCAAATAAATCATGAGTATATCTAAAACAGTTGTAGGGCAGACAGTCTGATTTGTGTTATTAAAGGAAATATGGATTCCGAAAAGGGTAATCACGCTTTGGATAATGTCTGTCTACCAGAAATGCATGTATGCCAACAAAAACTTTTTTTTCTGTATGTCTTAGTTGCAATCTTTATATAAATATATATTAAGAAATTATATTGCCAAAAGGTTTTTGTCACTTGGTCAACTTTTGGTCAATTTACAGCACCCTCTTCCAGATTGATTCCCATTGTTACTATTGGATGAAGCTCCAGTGAAGCTCCAGTCTCTCTCTCTCTCTCTTTACATATATATATATATATATATGTAAAGTGATACATAATGGCAGCTTGTTGGTGCTAAAAGTGAAAAGATCAAGTCAAGTCATTCATTCATTCATTCATTCATTCATTCCTTCATCCTCTGTACAATTATGTATTGCTAATGATGGTCTGCTGGAGACAACTGCCGCTATTTGAAGATTTCCCTTCTCAGAATGACCCCTTGCCTTGGAACCTGGAAAAGAACAAATGATCCATAAGCAATGTCAGTGTGTTTAAATTCATTCATTCATACATTCATTTATACATGCATTCCCTAATTCTGGCTAACAGGGGTCTGCTGGAGCCTATTCCAGCACAGGGTCACACATAGACAAACATGTTTTGGGAATCCAGGGTGCCCGAAGGAAACCCATGCAGGAACACGAAGAACATGCATATTCCACACAGAAAGACGTCTGGCCCTGAAATTGAATCAGAGACCTTCTCGCTGTGAGAAGACCATGCTAGCCACTACGCCACCGTACTGCCCACTTTCTCTTTAAATTGACCCTACAAGCACATGGGGATAAACGAGAACAGATGCCATCAGACAAACATAAGGATGTATGTTTATATCAATTCTTCCAGGTCTGGCATAGCAATTATTATATTTCTTTTGATATTCTGCCTCAGTCATGAGAACCAATCCCCTGACAGGATGTTCTGCTTTGCCTCTGGAAACATAAGGATTTTTTTTTTATGTTAAGACATCAAAAGATATTACATGAACTACAGCATCTTTTCAATTTTCCAACCTGCAACTGACACAGGTAATCATGTTATCCTCCAACCAACTCAGTCGGTTTCCTCCACCACCACCCATTCTCTTAGAACCCAGCCCCATCACATCTGTCTCTCTGTCTCTGAGTATTTTTTTTCTTTTTCTAGTTTTCCTTAATTATCTTCGATCTTCATTATCTTTAACGTCCTGTTCCTTGCTCTCTGGCGCATTGTTTTTGTGTTCATGCAGCCCACAAGCAAGCTCGTTTAAAAAGAATCCTTAATTATTGATTGCAATCCTCAATGGTGAGTTAAAGAGGAGGGGAAAAAAGTAGGATGTGAAATGAATTGTGAATTGCCTCTGCCTAATGCACCGTACCGGTGAATGCATGCCGGCGTGTCAATCGCATGCTCTCTGAGGTCAGATCCTGGGAGAAACTTGTCAAAAACAGCTAAAGACCCGAGCAACAAATGAAGGAGGCTAACAATTGAATTATCCAGTGAGAAATTTTAACTACATGAGTCATTTGAAAAGAGCACACAACACACACACACGCGCGCGCACACACACACACACACACACACACACACACGCATACTCCTATGGGCAATTAAGAATCACAAATCAACCTAATGAGCATGTTTTTGGACTGTGGGAGAAAACCCGAGTACCCGCAAGTGGAAGGAGTGGCAGGGGTGCACCCTGGACAGATCCAGTCCATCGCAGGACCAAAGCAGCAAATGAAGGAGGCTAACAATTTAAATATCCAGAATTTTTAACTACATGAGCTGTTCAAAAAGAGCACACACACACACTGGGCAATCACCAATCAACCCAATGTACATGTTTTTAGACTGTGGGAGGAAACCTCAGACATTGCTGTGCTAACCACTACACCATCGCGTCGCCCTCCATGATGAAACTGGGAGGCAAAATATAAAACTCAGTAACGCTGTAGTAATGCAGCAATATATAAATACACACACATACACACACACACAGACAGCAGGTTCATCTGACGAAACAACAAGCGGCAGCTGAAACAATACCTACGCCTACAGTATTGCATGAAGGTGGAATAGGAAATCAGAAAAACACAAAGTAAACTTAGGGAATGTGTGATAGTAGTTACTTCCCGAAATTAAGACTATGGGCTATTCCTGATGGATAGCTTTTTTGGTAGCCCTTATTTACAACAATATACCAAGGCAACCGAAAAGGATACCACCATCGTTCCAATGAAAACTAGAGATAACTATTATTAATTATTCATTTAATTTTCATTTTCATAATGGTTAGCATGGTCACCTCACATCACTAATGTCCCTAGTTCGAATCTGGGGCAGAGAGTCTTTCTGTGCGGAGTTTGCACGTTCTCCTTGTTTCTCCGGTTACTACATTAGTAATTTTCCCAAAGGATTAACAGTGAGTGTGTGTGTTTTGATTGTCTAGGTATACCTTTCGCCCTATATGCACTGGGATAGGCTCCAGCAGACCCCTGTGATCCGGAATAAGCAGGTTAGAAGGTGAATGTATGAATGAACGAATGAATGGTATTATTATAGTAATTATTTAAATGCTGGCTCAAATCATAGATCTATAGCTTATACCTGCTGGGTTTACCAGCCAACCATCTTTGCTAGCAAACCCCTATTGCGTAAGCTCCACAAGAACATACCCTAAAGCCGGCTTCTTTCCCTTCTCCAAGGATTACTCTCTTACCTTAAAAAGTTCCAGGTGGTATATCATAAAAGCAGAGGAGCACAGACAAACTATTAAGAATTCTGGAGTATTCACAACTTACCTCGGTATAAAAAAAGAATCCTGATGGTGAGAAGTTATAAAGAGGCGTCATGATGCCTAGCAGGGTGGAAGACAAAAACTTGTCATGTGCACTGCTATAATCTCACAGCACTCTGCTGGGTATCTGCTTCAGAAATATCATCATCACCCAACCGACCAACACCATGTAAGACAGGCGCCAAATAGTAGAAACATGCTAGTCAAAATAGAGAGCAATAAATATAAACTTGCCCAGACATGCAAAAAAGAGTTTAACATGAATAGATACATTAAATCTGCACAACGGGTGATGCCGTGGCGTAGTTCAATTTCCGGGCTGAGGTTCTTTGTGTGGAGTTTCCCCATGCTTGCGTGTATTTTCTCCAAGTACTTTGGTTTCCTCCCACAGTCCAAAAACATGTACATTAGGTGATTAGAAATTGCCCATAGAAGTGAGTGTGTGTTTGACTTTGTTTGTCTATGTGTGGCCCTGCAATGGACTGGCGACGTACCCCTTCCACTTGCCCTATGTGCTCCGGAATATGCTCCACCAGACCCCTGTTACCCCGAATTAGGAAATAAAGGGGTAGAAGATGAATGAATGAATGAATGAATGAATATAATCTTTCCAGACATGCAAAAATTCGTTTGATATGAATATAAGCTTGGGTGCGTATGTGTTGTTACCCTGTGATGGACTGGCAACCCTCACAGGGTGTACGTGTTCTGTTTTTAATCCTTCATAGAGCTGGGATAGGCACCAGCAGACCCCCGTAACCTACACCAATTTGACTACCGTAGCAATAGGAGCCCAGACGATGCTGTACCACTGCACTGTGTACTCCAACATCTGGAAAACAAGAACACCTACGCAAGAATGTTGTTTGTTGATTTCAGCGAAGCTTTCAACATACTCATTAACCCTTCAAGCTAATCACCAAACCTTTGGACCTTGGAATCAGTACCCCTCTTTGTAACTGGATTATGGACTTTCTGACCAACAGACCGAAGCATGTTAGATCAGGCCATAACCGTTCCACCACCATCATGCTCAATACTGGTGCACGACAAGGCAGTGCACTGAGCCCGTTCCTCTACTCCCTCTTTACCCATGACTGCAAGCCTATGTTTGGAACCATCATCAAGTTTGCAGATGACACCACAAGGATTGGACTCATCAGTATGATGAGTCTGACTACAGGGCAGAGGTTAAACACCTAGCTGAATGGTGCGCAGACAATTTATTGCTCCTGAAAACCAGCAAAACTAAGGAGCTTATTGTGGACTTCAGGAAAGTGAAGGATGACACACACGACCCCATCCATATCAATGGCAAGGCTGTCAAACGTGTATCCAGCTTCAAGTTCCTGGGGACTCACATCTCGGAGAACATGTCCTGACCAATTGTATCACATTGTGGTATGGGAATTACTCTCTTGCTGACCGCAAGACATTGCAGCGGGTGGTGAAAACCACCCAACGCATTACAGAGACTCCACTTTCTGCCATCAACGCCGTCCAGAGGAAGAGATGTCTGCATGCAGCATTCTGAAAATGCTGTACACCAATACAGAGGTGCGTCATCAAAGCAGACTGTTTTCTTAGTCTGAGAAAAGGCAGAGGTTTACAGCATCTTGAGCAAAACAGTTAATATCGCTCTATTGGAGAAATTATCAAGATTCAACAACGTTTCAACCATGTTTTAAAACACCCGCCTCTGGTTTTTCCACAAATCACACACACACACACACTCTCTCTCTCTCTCTCTCTCTCTCTCTCTCTCTCTCTCTCTCTCTCTCTATATATATAATATC
>JAOTRA010000001.1:6114325-6129289 GCA_026260255.1 Pseudolaguvia tuberculata | reverse complement strand
GAGCTGAATGAAGAGATATCTCACATTCAAGCACAACATTGGACTGGAAGGTCTTACTAGAAGACTGGAGCTTCATCTAATAGTAAAAATGGGAATCAATCTAAAAGAAGATGTTTGAAAATCACATGGGTTTGTGATGCTCAGATGACCAAAAACATTTGGCAGTAAAGTGTATATACCAACCTTGAAAGTTAAGCTTCTAGTGCTATAATCTCCACCTCTTAATTTACTGCATCTTTCCCTGGAGCTCACTGAAGTCTTCTAAAAGAATGAATTTTCAATCCTTACTGTAAAGATCTTGCTTTCCGCTTCCCGGAACAGGTAGATGAATCCTGCTCTTATCTTTTTTCTGCATGTGGTCAGAATATGGCTGATTAGAGAAGACCCCTGCCCATTCCTTCCTATCTCTTAACCCACCTCACGCCAAAAGGCTTTGAGATACAGCTCCATTTTGGAAAGGCACGGAAGGCAAAAGGATGCTGGTGGACAGGCAGTGCATCACTTTGACACTGCAAATTCAATTCTGCTAAGAGAGAGGGCCAGGGGGGTGGGGTGGGGGGTTGGGGGTAAGTCAACCTTGGAGAGAAGAAGGAGATTCTGTTTTTCTTTTTCTTTCTTTTTTATTCAGAGACTCATTTAAGATAAAGATCTTCACAACGTGTTAAGCGTGTTGGTCGTTGCTCCTATCCGCTGATAAAATAAAATGCAACAAAGGTAAGGATAAAAACTGTTGGATTGCATTCTTGTAAATCTGAATGATGATAGAGAAAGAAAAAATATGAATACTTGCAGATTAAACATGTGGGATTTCTTATTTTTTCCCCACCACATTATTTTTTTATTTTTTGAAATTCAATTTATTACCCCCTCAATCTGTAACCTACCCCCTTCCTGGAGCCATGAAAGACAGAGGATAGTAACAAGGCCAGCTCCTAAACCTCCGTAGGGTAGAAGCTCTAGTTCTACTTCTAGGGTAGAAGTTCTATAGGTTTATTGGTATATTTATAGCGGCACAATGGCCTAGTTGTTAGCACGGTCGCCTCACAACAAGAAGGTCCCAAGTTCAATTCTCAGAGAAAGGTATCGTTCTCCTTGTGCTTGCCTGGGTTTATGATGGGTAATCAGTTGTCAGAAAACATTAGGTTGGTTTTTTTGGGTAGTGGGAAGAAACCAGAGTACCCAGAGGAAACCCACGCAAGCACGGGGAGAACATGCAAACTCAGCACAGAAAGACCTGGAACCTTCTTTTTGTGAGGCGATCGTGCTATCCATTACACCATCACACTGCTTGTACTTAGACATAAGGACTAATTAATTAACTTTGTATTCATTCATTCATTCATTCATTCATTCAATCATACATTTGTTCATTTCTGAGTAGGTTTACAATTTAAATAAATACGCAGTCTTTGACCAGCATTTTGTTAACCAATAATTATTTGTGAATAATAAAACAGAGAAAGGGAGTAAGGGAAAGAGAGACGGGGGGAGACAGGGTGGCGGTTAGCACTGCTGCCTCACAGCATGAAGGCCCAGGTTGGATTCTTGAGCAGGGGACTTTCTGAGTGGATTTTGCATGTTCTTCCCAATGCTTGTGTGGGTGTATCCCTCCCACTTTTCACCCTTTCAGAAAGCAGGGAAAGGTTCCAGTCGACCCCCCCATAATCCTTTTTCTCTGATTTCCTTCTACAGGAGTGACTGTGAGTGTGTGTGGTTGATCTATACAGTATGTGGTTCTGAGGACTGGCGACTTGTCCAGGGTGTATGCCTGCACTCACATGGGATAGTTTCCAGCAAACCCATGTGAGCCCAAATAACCGGGAAGATGAATGAATGAATGAATCAATCAATTAATCAATATTACATTAGTTTATTTTATTTTTTACTTGTACATTGTTGTGAGGTGACCATGCTAACCACAGCGCAGCCCCAATTATTTAATATTATCCCAATTATTTCTTACTTATATTCTCCTTAACACTATTCATCTGTATTATGTAATTACAATACCCCATATTGCAGTACTTTCACCCAAATGCAGGATTGGCAGGTTAAATAAGTCCATTTTATTCTCCATAATAAAAAGAAAAAAACAGTACAGTACCCTCCCCTCTGTCATTCTCTTAGGGGGACCCTCCAGGAAAAATAACGAGACAGCCAAGAGGCGAGACACAAGTCAGGGTGAGAGACGAAACAGAAATGAGAAGCAAGACAAGAGAGCAAGACCAGGGACAAGAGAGCGCAAAGACAGAGCCAGATAACAAAGACTGGGACGAGAGCACGAGCACAGGGATGAGAGAGCTAGGACAGAGAACCAGAGAGCGAGGATGGGTACAAGAGAGCGAGAACAGAGAACCAGAAAGCGAGGACGGGGACGAAAGAGCAGGGACAGAGAACCAGAAAATGAGGACAAGGACGAGAGAGGACAGAGAACCAGAGAGGTTGAAGACAGAGAACGAGAACAGGGACAGAGAGGGCGAGGGTGAGGACAGTAAACAAGGATGAGGACAGAGAGCATAGATGAGATGAGGGAATGAGGACAGAGATTGAGAGGGCAAGAACGAGGACAGAGAATGAGGACAGAGAACGAGGACATAGAACGAGATGAGAGAATGAGGACAAAGAAGAAAATGAGAGAATGAGGACAGAGAATGATGACAGACAACAAGACAAGGGATTGAGGACAGCGAACGAGACAAGAGATCAAGGACCGAGAGCAAGATGAGAGAACGAGGACAGAAAATGAGGACAACAAATGATATGAGAGAATGAGGACAGGGGCAAGAGAGCGAAACCAGTGGGAAATCGAGGCAAGAACTAGTAAGGACACAGGACAAGAACCAAGACAACGAGGAAAGGACAGGGACAGAGATACAAGACCTGATTGAGGAGTGGAAACCAGAGCGGGGTGAGTGAAGAAGAAGAAAAAAAGGGCGAGGGACAGGAATAGAGACCGGAAGAGAAGCAAGGCCAAGACGAGAACAGAGACAATAAGGAACAGACGAGGACCGAGACTGTGAGGGGGACAGGACTCAGAAACAGGGCGGAGAAAGGCAAGAACTGAGAAAGAGGACAAAAACCAGAACCAAGAGAGGAACAAGACGAGAACCCAGGTAGAGCAGCAGGCAGGAATGAGGATCAGGACCATGAGAGGGACGAGAAACGAGAACCAGAAACAGGGGCGACAGCAGAGACTGGGAAAGGGACAGGGAATGAGGGTAGAGGCACAGAGGGAAAAAAGAGACCACGTCAAGTGTAGAGAAGCAAGACTAGAATGAGAACCGAAAAAGGGACAGAGTGAGGACTGAGACAGAAGGAGGACAGGGACAGAAATGTAAGACAAATCAAAGAAAGGGACAGCAGAAAAATACATCAAAACAAAGCAAAACACATCACAAACAATAATCTAAGGGCTGAGGCTCTAAACAAACTAATAAACATTAAACAAACTGGTGGGAACAACAAAAGAACGTACTCAGCCCGCTGTCTACAAAAGAGGCAGAGGGTGTCCATGTCCATGAACAGTCCAAAGTCCATACGGGGCAGGATCAGGGCAAGGCTTCCTGGCCTCCACAGAAGCAGAGCAGGACCTCCAGGCTTCCTCAGGAACAGAACAAGAAAACAGGCGGACTCTACATGACCACCTCTGGACCAGGCGGACTCTCCACAACCACCTCCGGAGCAGGAGGACTCTCCATGACCACCTCCGGACCAGGCGGACTCTCCATGACCACCTCCGGACCAGAGTCAGAGGTGGTCAGAGTCCCAGGCAAACGCCACCCAGTCCAACGCCTTCCCTGTTAGTGATAAAAACACTAGACTGCACTCGGTAACGAGGCTCAGCTGTGTGCGCGCTCACACACCGGTAGCACGCTGGAGACATTTATCACCGAGGGGGTGTGACATTGCCAGTCTTTTAGAGAGCCACACATATTCAAAGAACCACTCACACCCACACTCATTCCACCAATCACCCTATTGTACATGTATTTTGACTGTGGACCTTCTTCTTGTGAGGTAACATGCTTACCACTACACCACCCCTATTACTTGTTTATTTATTATAATTATAATTGAATTATCTCCGACATCAACTCACAAACTCCCTGTCAATCCCTTACGAACCACTAGGGGTTTGGAGAAACCCTGAGTAAACTATTTCCCATTGGTGGAATGAAAGAAAACAATATTTAGTGTAAAAAAATACACTAAATAGACTATATATAGCTGTATATATTGTAGAGCATCTGCCTAAACTACCCAGCTGAGGTGTTCTGAAGGTCTCTCTCTCTCTCTCTCTCTTTTGCTTTTGCATTTATTATACAAATAATAAATTTGTATAATAAATGCACAACAACAATAATTTTGTTGTCACATCAGGAGGCAGAAGTCATAATCAATGGCATGTAGACATCCATGTCTGCCATGCCAATGAGAGGAAATTAGATGTGTTCATGCTGGCTAGTTGACACTTGGAATGCACACACATGCTAGGGAAGGGGTGGTGATCTGACATGAAAATTCAATATGTGACCTCTTTGATTTATTTACTGCTTGGGCTTCTTTTGATATGCAGATTCTGATAAATATGCGTTCTACATTCAACCCTGAGGACACACTCCGATTACATAACATGGAAGAAAATTCATGGAATGTGAAAAGATTCCAATGTTAGGTTTTCTAAATGCAAGATTTTTTTTAGCAGACATTGCTACTGTTTTGACAAGCCACATTTGAAAACGTCTTCCATGGTAGCATCTCATCCCATCTCACCCCATGGAATAATTTGGGATATTAAAGAACAGCCACCTTACATAACTATGTCTGAACACTAAAGGTTACTGATTAGCATATGCAGCTGGGGAACAGAAAATACTAAAAGCTTAGCATACTTAAGCACCAAACACCGTGTTGCAGGTTGCCCTGCTTCGCTTAGCTATTATCAAAGCTCCAAAAAATGTAAAACAGTTCTAATGAGCCTCCGTAGGAACAAGTCCTGTTTGTCTGGCAGGGTTTCTTCTATTCATACATGCTGAGACGAAAGACAAAGCCCATGGCAGCTAGCTCATAAACAACCAAACACAAATGTATTTCATTGCGATTAGAAAGAAAAATCTATTAGCAGACCATAAAAGCAAGATGTTTACAGATTTATTGTATATCTTATATATATATCTTTATTATATGAATCTTCTAGGACTGCCGGATGCGTAGTCAGGCCAAAAAATTCCATTTTTATCTGTCACACACATGATTATGCACTGTAGTGTACAACATGTACTGATTTTTTTTGCATATCCCGTCTTGGAAGGTTGGGAGTCAGTGCACAGGGAACAGTTCTTTGTAGTCTTCTTTGGTGGTGGTAAGTCTTGAACCAAAGTATGCCTGGTCTTCTTTGGTGGTGATTCAGGTTCTAGTTAGGTCAGCTCAGGTCAGGTCTGGTGGTGTTAACTATTCTATACTGGCTAGACCACTTGAGCTACCACTGCTAACAGAAATTGCCATGGAATTACGACATCATTCGTTCAAGGCTGCCATGAAAAGAAGATGTAAACTGGCTTCCTTTATCTAATCACAAGAACCTGGTTCCAAATGACTATTCATCCCACTTAGGTCCATAATCTCCCACCTTCATTGTCTGCAATCAGACTTCATGTTAGCCAATTTCCAGCCCGAATCAATTAAGATAAAATGTTGTTGTTTCCCTCATCAGAATATCATCTTCCTCGATGAGGGTGATAGCGATCTGCCAAGCTTCTAATTGTACTTTATTGAGAGTCACAAAGAAACGCCTTGAATGTCATATTAGCAAAATTATATGAATCATACCGTGCTGCTGGCCCAGCTTCCCCTTATGCTAATGCAATTAAATGCTTAGGAGAGGGATTCGGAAAAACCAGTGTTGATGAGCAAACTAGCAGGCTCTTGGTTTCCTCCCGAGACAAAAGAGAGCGTACCCTCGGCTAGACGAGAGAGGAAATGAAAACGTTGAAGAAAAACAACGAGGACAAGATTCCATTATCTTTTGATCAATACGACTATTTGTGCCACCCGTTCAAACCCAAAGCCCGCTGGTGGTGAAGGAATGCCAGCCAAATTTGTGCAGACATTTTAACTCCGGCTTGAAAAGGGATCTAATATGATTTGTTTAGCTGTATAAATAATACTATGCTAAGGATTAGACCGGCTATGCATCATGTTGAACCTGATGGTTCTCTAGGGTTGTTGAATTGGAGGTGCGGAGGAATGGAAATGTTGTTTGTTATTTACTTGCTATTTAAGCGGAATGAGCCCGGTGATGGTGACTACCATTCAAAGGTCCCTGTATACATTTTTCAGAGCAATATCTATGTGGAATTGGAGATGACAGCGGCTGTTAGTGAGAGAAATATGGCAAGCCCTTCAAAATCATACAGTATTTCCTATTTTAACTGCCATGCTGAAACCTGTTGTGCTTTTTTTACGTACATCACTAATCAAACTGATGCGAATAGTGACGCGACAGTGGCGAATAAGTGAACCAGTGAAATATGAATCAATTTTAATTAGATCATCTTGGTTTTCCACTGTTACTTGCTTAATATGCACATCACACAGATGATCCGAAGAGATTGCTTCGATTTAGGTGGCTGATATGCTGCAAATCACTCTTTGCAAAATACTCCTATTAATATGTCCCCCCGAAGCCTTTCTTGTATCTCTGTAGCAACTCATTTATCATTGTAATCCAACACGAGTCATACAAATTTCTAATGACACCAGGTTTTTTTTCTTTGTGTGTGTATGTGGGTCTGTCATGAAGACAGAATGAATGTAAAAAACCAATGGCCTCAAGGTTTAAAACTCAGTAAGATAATTAACCACATAGTTTTACATCCAGTCTGAATTTATCTTAATGTCCTTAAAGCTCAGAGAAGAACAGAGACAAAGAAATTGCCCAAAGTCACTTGGATCTATTATAGGATCTGTTCAATAAGTTAATAATCTGCAATAAGTGGTATTTTAAGGATATACACTATATTGACTAAAGTTTTTGGTCACGTGAGCATCACAAACACATGCAGTTTCCAACAACTTCTTCCAGATTCATTTCCATTTCTACTATTGGATGAAGCTCCAGTCTTCTAGTAAGATCTTCCAGTCCAATGTTGTGCTGGAATGTGAGAATCTCTTCATTCAGCTCCAACAGTATGATCAACAGTGAGATCAGAAAACCCTGCTAGACGAAAACACAGAACAGAAAGACAGGAATCAAACTCAGGACCTTCTTGTTGTGCGGCGACCATGCTAAGCACTACGCCACTGCACTGCTAAATACTGCTAATACAGCTTTTAACTTTGAACTTAGCTACAAGGGTAGAGCTACAAGGGTAGAGGATCAAGCACACCATGAACTACGTAGCCCCTGCTAGCCTTCTTCCACTCAAAGCTAATTGTCATTACCCAATCTTCTTGCTTATAGGACATGCATTTAGCTGTCTCTTTCTCATCAACTGCAGGTGGTTTTTCTTTTTTTCAGAAGCTAGCAATCAAATTTTGATCACCCTCTTCACTTGCTTTTGATGATCAGCTAGTCTGTGAGTCAGAACATTAATCAAGGAGAAAACGTAGAACAGATTGAGGTGTGTAGGCTAATTATGTACCAGGCTTCCGTTTTGGAAAAGGTTACTCACACAAAAAATCGGTAGACGCTGATTGGTGCCGGCAGACAGTTACATGTTTCCTGAGGTGACGTCACGTAATATTCAATGTCGCTTCTTCAATGCCGTTCAATTTGCATTGATAGGTAAAAATCAGTTCAATCTGTTTACACGGTACGTGCTAATGCAAGCCTTCCATTCGTATCCGATTCACACATACTAATGAGGACCAATGCAAAAAATATTGTGGTAGCATAGTGGTTAGCACAATCGCTTAATAAGAGGAAGTTCCTAGGGTCAGGAATTTGCATGTTCACCCCGTGCTTGTGTAAGTTTCCTCTCACATTCCAAAATCATCTAGTTGCCCATAGGAATGAGTGTGAGTGTGTGGTTGTTTGTCTTTGTGTGGCATTTTGATGGAGTGGAACCTGTCCAGGATGTACCTCTGCCTCTCGCCCTATTCAGGGCTCTCATACAAGAACAACCACTCACACACACATTCACTCCTATTAGAATCACCAATCAACATAATGTACAATTTTTTGGACTGTGGGAAGAAACCAAAGTACTCTGAGGAAACCTACAAAACCACGTGAGAGAACATTTAAACTCCGCACAGAAAGATCCCTGGCCAAGAAATTGAACCCAGGACCTTGTTGTGAGACGATCGTGCTAACTACTACGCCACCGCACCGCCCCGCCCCCTGCCATTGAATTTAGACATGCAAATAGTCTCTACTGTCTGGTAACCAATATACAGTGGTGTGAAAAAGTGTTGGCCCCTTCCTGATTTCCAATCTTTTTTCATGTTTGTCACACTTTAAGGTTTCAGATCATCAAATAAATGTAAATATGAGTCAAAGATAACATGAGTAAACACAAAACACAGTTTTTAAATAAAGGTTTTTATTATTAAGGGAAAACAAAATCTAAAACTACATGGCCCTGTGTGAGAAAGTGTTTGCCCCGTTGTTAAAACACAACTTAGCTGTCATTTATTACACCTGAGTTCTCTAGCCACACTCAGGCCTGATTACTGCTACACCTGTTTGCACTCAAGAAATCCCTTAAATAGGACCTGCCTGACAAAGTGAAGGAGACCAAAAGATCCTCAAAAGCTAGACATCATGCCGAGATCCAACGAAATTCAGAAACAAATGTGAAAGAAAGTAATTGAGATCTATCAGTCTGGAAAAGTTTACAAAGCCATTTATAAATCTTTGGGACTCCAAAGCTTTTTGCAAACCACAGTGAGAGACATTATCCACAAATGCCAAAAACATGGAACAGTGGAGAACCTTCCCAGGAGTGGCCGGCCGACCGATATTACCTCAAAAGACCCCACAACAACATCCAAAGAATTGCAGGCCTCACTTGCCTCAGTTAAGGTCAATGTTCATGACCCCACCATAAGAAAGAGACTGGGCGCAAAAATGGTCTGCATGGCAGAGTTCCAAGACGAGAACCACTGCTGAGCAAAAAGAAAATACAGACTTGTCTCAGTTTTACCAGAAAATATCTTGATGATTATCTCCAAAACTTTTGGGAAAATACTCCGTGTACTGACGAGACAAAAACTGAATTTTTTGGAAGGTGTGTGTTGCATTATATCTGGTGTAAAAGTAACACTGCATTTCAGAAAATAAACATCATACCAACAGTAAAATATGGTGGTGGAAGTGTGATGGTCTGGGGCTGTTTTTCTGCTTTAGGACCTGGATGACTTGCTGTGATAAATGGAACCATGAATTCTGCTGTCTACCAAAAAATCCTGAAGGAGAATGTCCGGCCATCTGTTTGTGACCTCAAGCTGAAGCAAACTTGGGTTCTACAGCAGGACAATGATCCAAAACAAAATAAAGACCTTGGAGTGGTCTAGTCAAAGTCCTGACCTGAATCCTATTGAGATGCTGTGGAATGACCTTAAAAAAGCGGTTCCTGCTTGAAAACCTTCCAATGTGGCTGAATTACGACAATTCTACAAAGATGATTGGAGCAAAATTCCTCCACAGCGCTGTAACAGACTCACTGCAAGTTATCGCAAACGCTTGATTACAGTAGTTGTTGCTAAGCGTGGCCCAACCAGTTATTAGGTTAAGGGGGCAAACACTTTCTCACACAGATCCATGTAGTTTTGGATTTTGCTTTCCCTTAATAATAAAAACTGTTTTATGTTTACTCATGTTATTTTTGACAAATATTTACATTTGTTTGATCATCTGAAACATTAAAGTGTGAGAAACATGCAAAAAGAATAGAAATGAGGAAGAGGGCCAACACTTTTTCACACCACTGTACATGAGTTAATGCAGTGGTAGTACATGTGCTGGTAGTCATTGAGAACATGTACCACCATGATATTTTCTCAATCTGCTGTCTCTTCGGTATTATGCAATATTAATATTTGTTTATTTTCAGTAAGCTAGTTATTTATCCTCCTCAGTGGATACAGTACTTTCCAGCACCTTCAGTAAACCCTGGGGAAACCAGAGAAATCCTGTAGAAGAAAATGAGCCTCTGCACAGGGAGCATCCAAAATCTGTTCCTGTTAGCTCAGAGGTTTCATATAGGGCAACTAGCTTCTCCTAGGGCAACGTGGTAAGTCATAGAGCCCTGCTTAGGATTCAAACCCTGGACTTTCTTGCTGTGAGACAACAATGCTAACCGGTAAGCCAGCGTGGTGCCCAGGGATGATTTCATCGTTGCTTTATTTTTAATAAGGTTTTGTACAAGGACGATGGATGAAAAATAAACATTTTGAAGTTTCTGTAACACATTGAAAGTTAGACAATTTAATAGAAAGGAAACAATTTGTATAATTACAAAATTCACTTCTCTCTCTCTAACTCTTTCTCTCTCTCTCTTTCTGTCTAAACTGTTTAAACTAATTTATTTACACTCTCTAATACACATTTATTTATTTATTTATCATTGTTTTTATGATGTCTCTCTCTTTCTTTCCCTCTCTCTCTCTCAAGGAAAATTGATTTCCCAAATGCTATTCCAACAAACAAATACCAGAGCAACAGGTTTTTCTTCCCCACAAGCTAATAAAATCAATGCAATCATCACATCTACGGTTTGCATTTACTGTTAACATTAATTTCATCACTAAAGAGAAAATAATAGAAAATATATAATAAGGAAAGAGAGAAAAAACATCACATAATTAAGTTACATATTTAACAAATTTAGTAAACAAGCCACCATTTAATCATAGTGACATTGTTACGTTAAAAATTAATAATTTTTAGCACCATCACCTCATAACAAGAAGGTCCCAGGTTCGATTCCCAAGAGATTCTTCCTGTGTGGAGTCTGCATGTCTTGTGTGAATTTTCTTTTCAGAATAGTCTTTCTGTTTCCTCCCGCAGATGAAAAACATGTACATTATGTTGATTGGCGATTCTATATTGCCCATAGGCAATCTTTTCTGTGCTGAGTTTGAATTGGCTTGCTTGGGTTTTCTCCAGGTACTCCGGTTTTCTCCCATAGTCCAAAAACATGTACATTAAGTTGATTTTGGTGATTCTAAATTGCCCATAGGAGTGAGGAGTGAGGCCTTGTGTTGGACTGGTGACCTGTCCAAGCTGTATCTCTGCCTCTTGCCCTATGTGCGACCTAGCAAAGGCCTGAGCGCGATCCGCGATCTAAAAATATTAGAATCAGGTGGGAGTGACAGAATCAACAGCTACCAGATAATATCTGATTCTAAACTATTATAATATTCTCTAACATTTTTTTTCCCTCTAACTCATTTCTTTGTTTGTTTTTTTTTTCACAAAGGCATTAGTTCATGTTCATCCTTTATCTGTACTATCACTGTGGTGTGTAAAGTCGAATTCAACCTTGATGGATGTTATAGGTGCAGCAGATGAGATTGCATTCAGTGTGAAATAAACACTGAAGACATTGACTGAACCTTGTATGCCCTCTGCAAACATGGTTGAATAGACAATTTTTGAAGGTTTTTCTGCATCAGTGTAACTAGCACTAACTCGAAAAAATTTTAATAATTTGTGATTAATTGTAAGAAAACAACAAAAACTCACATATCACATACCGTAACCATCTTGAAATGTGTTAAACAACTGAAACTGATCTGCCGCGTTAAACAACTGAAACTAATCTGCCAGACACATTCGTTCACTTTCTAATCGGCTTATTCCCTATTTTGGGTTCACAGGTGTTTGGTTGAGCCAGGACAGGTCGGCAGTCCATTGCAGGACCACCCATAGACAAATAACTCAAAGCAATTTAGAATCACCAATCAATCTAATGTAGATGTTTTTGGATTGTAGGTGGAAACCAGAGTACCAGTAGAAAACCCATGTAAGCGCGGGAAGAACATGGGGACTTTTTTGCCCCACTCATGTCTTTTCACCTCACCCCTGATCCCAATTCAGTCAATTCGCTCCATCACTGCTCTGCTAACAATCCGGTGTCCTCACAATAATAACACTTTCATAGCCAAACGAAGATAGATTTGTTGCTTTTGTTACCCAAAGGACTAAGCGACAGCTTTGATATGTCATCATAATATTTTATTATTCAGCTGTGCTCTGGCACGTATTAGCCCTTTTTCTTTATTCTGCCTATATCTGTTCACACTCTCTTTCATGCCAGCTTCTCCCTGGACTCCTTCCTTTTTAGCCCTCCATATTGACCAAAGCTCAGTCTCATCTCTCCGCTCGTAAACACTGGCATACTAAAAACCACTGCTCGTTTTCAGTCAACATGGCGCTCAGGGTTATGTTTTCCATGGCCTTTGAACACCTTGGTTCCCCTCCTTCTTATTGTAGAGCTGCCACCACTCAGCTTTTTTGCACTTGCATTAGACATAGTCAATAAACTGAAAGAAAGGAAGGGTTGATGAAGGAATCCTGGCTGAAGTGAGACTGCAGCATTTCTGGCCACTCTCCAGTGGCTTTATGGAACTCCAGCACCCGAGGCAATGAAACGCTCTGCAATGGACAGGAGAGTTTTAAAATCACAAAGGCATGACGCCTCTCTGTTTTCCACTCATTCATAACTTCTACCATCTCCCAAAGAAACCTACAAAGTATTGGAAGACTTTCCAGTGAATACGAAAGGATTTATGGTTTGGCAGTGCTTAAATGTTCCCCATCTATGTTTTAATAAGAACTGGAATGAAGGACATAGCTGGATAAACTATGGTTTAGTTTGGTGGTCGAGCAGCAGAATGCTAATAGTGATTGACCTGTGCAGGACCTCAAACTATGAGAATGTTATGTCCTTATTGATCGTTAGGTATAGTGTTATGGGTAAAAGCATCTCCCATACTGTCTTGCCCTTGATTGGCCTTTAATGACATCATTTTTTATTGACTTTTTGTCTGTGATGGTTTTAATGTCGACCTTGTGTAAATATAAAACTGTTTAATGTCCTGAAATTGGTTTTGCTAACATCGTAAACATATTAGAGGTGTTTTTATTATGGGGATTCTTTGTTCCAGTGCAACATATAGGGGAAGATCAAAATGAAAAATGGTAGTATGCTACCTGTGCAAACTAGCGATAGGATGTCGGGATCAGTTTACCGACTATGATCTTTCTCAGTAAGTTACTCAGTAAACGGATTTGGCCTAAAAATGGCCTAAAACAGTGTGTGTGGTTGTTTGTCTGTTATGTGTGGCCCTGTGATAGACTGTTAACCTGTCCTGGGTGTACCTCTTTCTTGCCGTATGTGCGCTGGCATAGGCTCCAAATCCTGTGACCCCGAATCAGGGAATAGACAGATTAGAAGATGAATAAATTTTTGAATGGTTGAAATTACAGCTGGGCGGTGCGGTGGAGTAATGGATAGCACAGTCGCCTCACAACAAGAAGGTCCTGGGTTCCTGCGCTTGCGTGGGTTTCCTCCGGGTGCTGCGGTTTCCTCCCACAGTCCAAAAACATGCAGATGAGGTGGATTGGTGATTGTAAATTGTCCATAGGAGTGAATGTGTGTGTGTGAATGGTTGTTCGTCTATGTGTTGCCCTGAAATGGACTGGCAAGCCGTCCAGGGTGTACACCCGCCTCTTTCCCTATGTGTGCTGGGATATGCGCAGCAGACCCCCGTGACCCAAGATTCGGGAATAAGTATAGGGAATAAATGAATGAAAATTACAGCCATGTAGAAAAAGAAAAAAAGAAAGTGCACATGAACAGTGAGATTCTCTAACTTCCGTCACTCGAATTCTAAAAATAAAATTGGCATTTTGGATCTGTCCAAACAAATTTCTTTGTTCTGTTTGACTGCCTACAGTCTCTTCTATTCCATGCTATCAGACAGGATTTGTGATAGACTGAAAATCATGTCATGCTGCGTTAAAACTTCACCCTTACGTCTATTCATTCAGTAAAGTTGTCATCTTTTCTCAAAATATTAGAAAAGAAAACTACCCCGGGGGTAGTAAGGGACAGACAGAGGCTGTGGGAAATGCCATGTGGCGTCCCAGGCATGCTAACCGAGGACAGCCCAAAGCTACATCAGACTGAAGGTCATGGATGATAAAAGAGAAAGCCATGACCCTCTTCTGTAGATCAGACAAGCAAACGGCACAGCTCAAGGGTGTACTGAGGTCTCTGATGAGACTACCAGGTAAAAAGAAAGAGAAGGAGGTGGGGAAAAAAGATAAGAGGTTGATGCTAGCAAGCTGAGATGGATTTTTGTAACAAGCTTTAAAAGGTCATGAGAAAGAAAGCACAATGATGCTGACATTCACCTGGATGGTGTAATTTTTAAGCAGGTAGGACGCTAAGTGGTAGAAATTTTGATTGTTTTGCTAAAGGGTTTTCTCCAGGTACTCTAGTTTCCTCCCACAGTCCAAAAACATAAACATTAGGTTGATTGGTGATTGGTGAAATAATTTATTAAAAACTTCCTTAATCTCACACATCGAAATGCTGGTTTTATTCCCCTACCCATTATTTAACAACCCTGTAATGTAAAATTGCATAAATTACATAAATTGCTTTGTGTCTCTGGCTGTCCTTCAGTGTTGTGTCTCTGGCTGTCCTTCAATGATGTGTCTCTGGCTGTCTTTCGTTTGGTGGAAATTTGTAGCAAATCACATTAAGACGTTAAACGAACTGAAGAGGCACCTTTCCAGTAACTGACCAAATGAGGCAAAGCTATTGGATAAAATCAGCATACACTATATTAGCAAAAGTTTGTAGTCACCTGCCCATCAGATTAAATATATAAAATGTGTCCATTTTTGCTATTGGATGAAGCTCCAGTTTTCTATTAAGACCTTCCAGTCCAATGTTGTGCTTGAATGTGAGATATCTCTTCATTCAGCTCCAACAGTATTAGTGA
>JAOTRA010000001.1:6094336-6107280 GCA_026260255.1 Pseudolaguvia tuberculata | reverse complement strand
GCTGCGCCTATCCCAGCACACATAGGGCGAAAGGCAGAGGGTACACCCTGGACGGGTCGCCAGTCCATCACAGGGCATATACCAATACAATTGAATTGAATTGAACCAATTAATCTAATCTGCATGTTTTTGGACTGTGGGAGGAAACCGTAGTACCCGGAGGAAACTCACAAAAACGTGGCGAGAACATGCAAACTCTTCACAGAAAGATCCCCGGTTGGATAATCGAACTTAGGACGTTCGTGTTGTTAGGCGACCGTGCTATCCACTATTTATACAACTAAAACATCAAGAGCCTTGCTTAGGGGACCAGCAGGGGCAAGTTGGTGGTACTGCAAATCCAATCCTAATATTCCAGTTAGCAGCCCAACCCCATAACTCACAGGAATGAATAATGTCTTCCAGAATTTTTGAGTTCTACCAACCTATCAATCAAATTGATAGTTTGAGCACTGTTAAATTTACGACCACATCATGTGACCATGTACAGTTGGCCTCCAAAATGACAGCAAGGTGAAATGGAGATAAGGGCATTATTCAAATGTCATCCATTTTTTCCCATTTTGTGCCCCAATTTTGGTAGGTAAATGTCCCAGAGGATAAAGAGAAGCTGCTTTTTTTTTTTTTTTTTTTTTTTTACCTTGAACACATGCTTAATGTTCTCCAATTCTGGCTTAATTGAAACATCTCTTTAAAAATGTGAAGATTTACCCTTTCAGCCTTGAAAGACAGCCACTGGTAATTTAAAGCCACTTGGCCTTTTGTATAGTACATTAGTAGGCATAAAAATGTATCCGGACATCAGAATCACTGGATCATCTCATTGAATACAGAAAGGGTTTGTCGGAGTAACATGGAGTATTGAAATTATTGTCTGATGATTTATCAAAAGATGTATCGGCCCGGGAATCGAACTCTCTTGCGTAACTCGCTTAGTTACTAGGTTACCTAAACAAGCGTACATAGGAAAAGAGGCAGGATAACCAGTCCACTGCAGGACATGATGTCATTCAATAAATGTTCTTGTAGTTTTAAAGGAAAAACACAATGACCTGAACAAGTCTTTCTAACGTTATTCATACTTGTTATATTTTAAAAAGGAAACGTTCTCCAAACAATGTCCTTGGAACGTTCTTATAACGTTACTTAGTTAATGAAATTCTCATATTAAAAAAAACCCGTTCTATGATAATGTTCTCCATTTGTCCTTCTATATATATTCAACGAATATATATGTTTTTATTTTCAAGAAACCGTTATTAAATCAGTTTTCTCGGAACAACCTTATAACGTTTATATATAATTGTTCATATAATATTCATACTCGATAAATGTTGATTAGAAAAAGATATAAAATAACGTTTTGCTAACATTAAGCCAACTGTTACACTTTTTATAGCAGCTTAAGTGTAACCGCTACATTTTCTCAGAGTATTTTTTTTAGTATATTGTGGTATTACACGCGCGCACACACACACACACACACATACACACACATACACACATAGTTGACTAGTAATCTTTCTTCTCCTTCTTTCTGTAACTCTTAAGGGGAAAATTGTCAAAATGAAAGAGAGAAAACGCATTAAAATGTATAACCTGCGAAGACATCGACCTTAGAAAAGCTTCGGTTTTCCAAGTAGGCTAATGCTTCTACGAGGCTGCCTCTTAGGGGACATGTTTACACGGGGCCATCATTGAATTATTTCCCTCCTCTTTACTCTAGTTCCACTCCAGGGAAATAACACACCTCACAAGCAGACAGAGGCACAAGCCTATCGTTGCTAAATTCCTCTCTGATGACTAGACAGGATAAGAACTAATACCCAGTACACTCTCTGGTCTGTCTAACATGGACCATAAATATTGTATGGTGAGGAATAATGACAAATATACAGGATGGTCACCTGGGACAGTAGTCGTTAGCATGGTTGCCTCACAACAAGAAGATTCCAGGTTCGATTCCCAGGTCAGGGAGTTTTCTGTTCAGAGCTTTCATGTTCTCCCCGTGCTTGCGTGGGTTTCCCCGGGTACTCTGGTTTCCTCCCACTGTCCAAAAACATGCACATTAGGTGGATTGGGGAGTCTAAATTGGCCATAAATTCCCAGCCATTAGGGAGTAGGCTTAGTGCCGGTCCCAAGCCCGGATAAATGGGAGGGTTGCGTTAGGAAGGGCATCCAGCGTAAACCCCCGACAAGTCTAATGTGCGGATCATGGATCCGCTGTGGCGACCCCGAACGGGAGCAGCCGAAGGACAAAGAAGAAAGAGGTGAGTCTAAATTGCCCATATAATCCCAGCCTTTAGGGTTGCACAAGACAGAAGGATAAAATGGAGGGCTGTGTTAGGAAGGGCTTCCAGCGTAAACCCCCCGGCAAGTCGAAATGTGCGGATCAGAGTGGAGTGATCCGCTGTGGCAACCCCTAACGGAAGCAGTCGAAGGATAAAGACAAAAAAATACAGGATCAAAAAAATTCAGATCTATATGTGGTTTCTCTCCAAATTCTTGCTACAAATCTGGAAGCCCACAGTTGGTCTAGAATGTTTGTAGTATGTTGTAGTATTACATTTTTCCTTCACTGGAGCTAAGAGACTCCAACACTGTTCCAGCATGACAATGACCCTGAGCACAAAATCCCTGACCTCCATTATCACATGCTGGGTTATTATTAGAGGAAAAATCTGCTTTTAACACCACTGAACCCCTTTTAGGATGAACTGAAATGGCGATTGACCCTCCCCACACCTCATCTGATATCATTAATACTGTTGGAACTGAATGAAGTGATATCTCGCAGTCAAGCACAAGATTGGACTGAAAAGTCTTGCTAGAAGACTAGCGCTTCATCCACTAGCAAAAATGGAAATCAATCTTAAGATGTTAGAAATCGCATGTGTTTGTGATCTTCTTCTTTTTCTCCTTCTTGTTAGGGGTCTACTCCTGTTAGGGGTCGCCGCACTAAGAGGGGGGTCGACCTCTTCTCCACACTACCCTGTCCTCTACATCTGCCGGTGACCAATAACTTTTGACTATACAGTGTAATTAGATACATGGATTTTATGGACTCTAGAATAGACCTAGATTTGTTTTTCTAGGCTTTTATGTCTCTTTATTTTTTGCCAATCCATATTCCACATAGGAATCTCCATTCTTTTTCTTTACCACATCTTTACCCAATCATCTTGCATGATATGAACACCATAAGGTTTACATCAGAGACTGCAGCCACACCAGCAATTTGTTTAACTCTCTATTATGTTCCGGGGAAAATGTTTGCCTATTGAGGTCGGATGTATATTTCATAAGCTAAGATATCTTTCTTTTCAATCATCTTTTACTTTATAAACTTTCAGAGAAGCAATTTTGATGGTAAAGCCCAAATGAGGATGCTGTGATTTATTTAGTGTCACTAAATAAATGGAATAGGAAAAAGAACATCGTGACATAGAAATAAATCAATGAATAGATAGAAATCCATCTTTTATTTCTGTGGTTAGCAC
Organism: Pseudolaguvia tuberculata; assembly: GCA_026260255.1. NCBI lineage: Eukaryota > Metazoa > Chordata > Actinopteri > Siluriformes > Sisoridae > Pseudolaguvia > Pseudolaguvia tuberculata. The sequence continues at coordinate 6,103,780 of JAOTRA010000001.1, read as the reverse complement.
AACCCCCTCACAGCAAAGATTTCCTGGATTCGATTCTCGGGTAAGAGGAGTTTAAATTTGGTTCTTGTGCTTGACTGGGTTTTGTCTGGGTTCTCCGGTTTCTTCCCACAGTCCAAAAAGATGTACATTTGTTGATTCTAAATTGCCTTAGGAGTGAGTGCCAGTGTGTGTGTGTGTGTGACTGTCCATCGATGTGTGGTCCTGCGATGGACCACCGACAAAATATTGAGGTACAAGCTTGGGACGCCGCAGCTAGATGGAGGTAGTAAGCACATGCTCACCTCGTAGTACAAACTGGGATTTGTTGTGCTCATAGAAATTAAGTTTAGGGATAAGTAGTGTATAGGTAGTGATCGCAAAAAAACTCTCCCCTCCACCTCCGTCTGTCTCCTCTACACTCCACCATCTGTCTGTTTTACCATCCACCTCTGTTTGTCTCCTCTACCCTCCACTTCCATCTGTCTACCCTTTCTTCCACCTCTGTCTATCTCCTCTACCCTCTGCATCCGTGTATCTCCTCAACCCTCCACCTTCATCTGTGTGCTCTACCCTTGACCTCTGTCGATCTCCTCTACCTCTGTCTATCTCCTTTACCCTCCGTCTCTTTTTATCTCCTTTACCCTCCGCCTTTGTCTATCCCCTCTACCCTCTACCTCTGCCTATCTCCTTTACCCTCCGTCTCTTTCTATCTCCTTTACCCTCCGCCTCCCTCTATCTCCTCTGCCCTCTATCTCTGTCTATCTCCTCTACCATCCACCCGTCTATCACCTTTCCCCTCCACTTCCGTGTATCTCTTCTACCATCCACCTAACTCTGCCAGTGTATCCAAGGTAAGTACACTATAAGGTATAAAACCTTGGGTCGGAATGGATTAAATACATCTTAAGTACTTTCAATGGGGAAAATTGATTTAAACTTGAAGGTCGAGGTACCGCTGTATACGACCATAAAATAACCTTTACACAGCAAGCTAAATAAGGACAAACTTATTCCCTTCATCCTTTATAATCCTTAATTCATTTAATCATTTATCTTCTTACCTGCTTATTCCACCCTGGACAGGTCACCAGTTCATCGCAGGGCACAAATAGACAAGCAACTCACACACATTCACTCCTATGGGCAATTTAGAATCACTAATCAACTGGAGTGTCTGGTGGAAACCCATGTAAACGCAGAGAGAACATGCAGATAAACAAAGATTCCAACCCAGGACCTTCTTGTTGTGAAGCGACCATGCTTACCACTACGCCACAGCGCCGTCCTCCTTTATACACACTGCTTGGGAATTTCCTCTGCCCCTTTTTATTACTACACCCACTAAAATGAATCTCAAATTAGATTGTTCACTAGTAGGACCTGCGGTTCGACTTCCATTTCAAGAATCGACAAAGTCCTTATCAATTACACTCCCATAATAGCTACTGTATCGATCGATCCGGACACTAGGAGTTGGACAGGAGACACAGCTGTGGCTACTGTGTAGAAAGCTATAAAAGGAAAGAAACAGAGAAAGAGAGAGATTTTCTAGTGGTTTTTTTCTTCTTTTTCAGAATGGCTGATTAGGAGTTATATATAGAGGCCAGGCACAAGGAAAGGATGGATACTATTTGATTTTGGCTGTCAATCTCCTCCCTGAGTGGCAGCACTGGCTTGCCATCATGCCATGCCATAACCGTGTGTGTGTGTGTGTGTGTGTGTGTGTGTGTGTGTGTATGTACTCATTTTGTGTGTGAAGCACACCGAAAAAAGGAAAATTTCTACAGACAGAGGCTGGAGACTGAGGTGTGGATGATACAATGATGAGGTGATGATAGCACAAGCTATTATTTTAACGTTCAGGACCTTTTCCAGGGTATTGGCTCAGGAATTTCAAACAGTAAGTGCGGGTATCATTTGAAAACATTTGCAGTATACGAAGACAAAGAACAACCAAACATCTGTCCAATTCAGAAAACTTCCCTTGTTGATGAGTGATGTCATGTCTGCATGGCTAACAATGGCCCCTTTCACAATAGCAGGACACGCTAAGGGTTCATTACAGTATAAGGTGATTTTAAGTTACCAGTTTTATCATCATAGCATTGTAGCGGTGTGTGTGTGTGTGTGTTGTGTGTGTTTTGGTCTCCCATAACGATCACTTTCTCACACACACACACACACACACACACACACCATATAATCTTCATGTTTACTCTGGGGCCAAGCTCTGGTCGACAGGCAAGAAGATAATCCTGCAAAGGCATGGGAAGTCAGGTTTATGGGAGAAAGTACTTCCTGAAAGAGAAACACACACACACACACACACACACACACACACACACACAGTAAATTAGATTAGTTCCATCAGACAGTCTATATGTTTGGCAGGACTTGTTCTTTTCTTTCCAAGCACTTGGTACAGACAACTGGCAGGCAAGTTTTTTTCTTTGCAGCTATTGTACAGTTGTCGAGTTTATCACCCAAACAGTAAGTCATTTATCAATACCCAGAATTCATAGCTCAAAGCATGCCAACTCTCACATACTACATCTTACAAACCAATGAAACAATATGTTCTGGAAGAGGAAATAAAAGGCAGCAGCAGCTGCCTGTTGAAGTGAACTACAACATTGGTGAAAATATGACTTCATTCATTCATTTTCGAACCCGCTTATTCCATAATTAGGCATCATTCGGGGTCTGCTGGAGCCAATCCCAGTGCACATAGGGCGAGAGGCAGGGGTACACACTGGACAGGTCTCCAGTCCATCTCCTGGCAACACATAGACTCTCTCCTATGGGTAATTTTAGACTTACCAATAAACGTAATGTACATGTTTTTGAACTGATGGAGGAAACTGAAGTACCTGACTCAACCAATACTTGAACTCAGGTCTTCCTAATCTTTCTTGGTGGGGGTGAGACATCAACCCATATTTTCTTGGTCTACTTTAGTTGTGGTTGGGCTTTAACCCAGGTCCTCCTGGTCAACATTGGCAGTGCTTGAGCTTCAAACCAGGTCTTCTGAGTCTTCCTTGGCAGTGCTCAGGCTTCTGTATTGGTCTTCCTTGGCAGTGATTGGGCTTCCGCCGAGGTCTTCCTGGTCTTCCTTAGCAGTGCTCAAGCATCATCTCAGGTCTTTCTGGTCTTTTTTGCAACTTAACCATGTAAGCCACCACTACACTGAAGTCTACTGACAAGCCATCTGTTTTTCAGAGAAGCTCTCAGAAGGTTTTAGGCTGAACTTCACTTCTGAGTCTAAAAATACTTATACTTCAAAACCTGATAACCTCATAATGCTACATTAAGATGTTGAAAATCTAAATTTATTCCTGAAGTTTAAAACGAATAACTTTCCAATGTTCAATGTGTAAAACTCACACACATGAGTACCAGGCTTCCTATATAATTAACATGTGGCTAACAACAGCCGCTAATTAAGATTTGGGTCTATTCATGCCACTAGTTCAGCCAGTGTTGTACTGAATAAACCTTCTGAATACAGATGATTTGTGTTGATATGGAAATGGTAGAGGTCTATTGTGTGACATCTGGGAGCTTAGGTTTGCTATTTTTGGTTTTTGTCTCCTTCCCACGACTGGCAGTGCTGCCATTGTGTCACAATAAGCCTGAACCTCAGCTAATCAATACAATCTATCAGTAGCTAGAGAGTAGAGAGCTGGAAAACACCACTACACACACACACACACACACACAAACAAACAAACATGAACACATACTTACACACCTGATCTCCATCTCCTTCTGTAATAGAGGAAACTCACGCAAACGCGGACAGAACATATAAACATGCCACAGAAAGATACCCGGTCCAGGAATCGAATCCAAGATCTTCTTGTTCTGAGACGACCATGCTAACCACTACGCCACCGCCCTGCCCCAAACAGTTTACATTTTAGCTAAAACTACCAATTAGCAATCCAGAGTCAATCCAAACGTCAGGAACGTCACTCCAACATTCCCTTTGGGCTGACGTATAACTGAGTTGAATACTAATGACAAATAATACAGGTACATTTCTAAGGTGGCCTTCCAGTGTCCCTGAACATTATTTGAACATAGAACACATAAATACCTACACAGCAATACAAACATTCCAGGAAACCGTGGAAGGTTATTGGAAAATAACCTCTCGCCCTATGTGTACTGGGATAGGCTCCAGCATACATCTGTGACACCAAATTGGGGAATAAGTGGGTTCAAAAATGAATGAATGAATAGTGACAATTGTACATATAAAGAATAAAATGAATTTCAAATTTTATTTGTATTATGGATGATGTTACACAGTGCATATACAAGTTTGGAGTTCAGAGCACCGGGTCAAGTATGATACATTGCTCCTGGAGAAGTAGGGTATTACCAGACTTGAACCCAGGTCTTCCTGGTCTTTGACAATGTTCAAGCTTCAACCCAGGTCTTCCTGGAACCCTTAAGCGGTTCAAAAAGTATTAATCAGCTACAGTTGTATATTTACCTTTACATTTGTACTGACAACATTTGGCAGAACGACGGCCAAAGATCCTTCAGGTCACCATTAATAAAGTCAATTTTCCTTGGTCTGCTAGATCACAAATTAAATGTAACATAAACATCAAATATTTATGCAGCTCATACACATCCAGTGGCTGTTTTGGTCTCTATGGGAATTTGATTCTACCACTTTGGTGATAGAACCGATAAAAGTCTAGCTTGTCATCCTTATAGTTTTAGATTTTATCATGATTTTGACCCTTTTCTGCTCAATTCTATTCTCCATCTGCAAAAAATTCCATTGATTAGATGGAAAAGCATTGGTGCATGGGCATAATGCCTGCTATGTCCAGTCAGTTGGTAGAAAGCAATTTTGTACGGTCATGGTGCCTGTTATGCATTGTCAGTTGGTAGAAGTGTGTGACAGCTGCTCCATATCTTGGCTAGTGAAGATGCTGCTGTTTGCAGAACACTGGGTCCCTGAGGGGTTTTCTTGGCAGACCAAGTTTCTCAGTGAAGTTTCAGCGCATGCAGTTGTATCAACCCTGCATGCACATGCACACTAAGTGAACTTGAGTTTAATACACCCACACACACACTCAATACAGGAGCCTGACCACAAATAGCAAAGACAAGACCAGGTAAGTCAGCATGATCTAAATCAGGAGTATCGAAATGGTAGCCATTGGAAGAGGAACTGGTTCCAACACAGGCCGGAGACAGCTATGACAGCACTACCAACTCTTCACACAGTTGCCACTGATTTTTATTCCAGCTGTCAGAGGTCATGGGAGATGAAGAGGCACGGATGCACAGGCATGATGCCCACTATGCTGGGTAAGTTGAGAGAAAGCATCTTTCTTGAGATTTGGCACATGTTAAGCTTTGACAGCTGCTCCATCACTTGACTGGTAAGTATGCTAGTACAGGGTGGGGAAAGTTGCATCTGCCTAGAACATAACTATTTTTATAGACTCACACTCATGAACCCTTAACAAAGGCATGATAGACATGATAAAATTGTGCACTAAATGTTAATTGTTTTCTTTTGGTATAAACTGGAATGGCGACTGACCCTACCCAGACCTCCTTACCTGACATTAGTATCTGATCTCACCAATACCGTTGGAGCTGAATGAAGAGATATCTCACATTTAAGCACAACATTGGACTGGAAGGAAATGTTTAAAAACCTGTATGACTCTGACAGTCGTGTGATTGCAAAATTTCGTCAATATTTATTGACAAAATTCTTGGGATTTATTACAATTAGGCACTTTTATAATACAAACGTAAGGAGGCTCTAGTCAGCACTGGTAGAAGTTCAATTGCTGTCTGTGTCTTGTATTATGTTTCTCTTCTACTTGAGCATCTTCTAGACTGATGACGCTGGGGCTTCATTTGGAGCCTGTGAATTGTATGCAGTCTCAAATGAGGCTAAAACCCTTTGTTACTTGTGCCCTAAATGCGGGTATCTCATGCAGACAGAGCCAGGCTGCAGTTATACCAATGATTCGCAGCAATGCAGTCTTTGGTTGCAAAAACCTTCAAAGTTATGCTAGCATTTTATATCCACATAAAAGGATTGAGGGTAAAGTTTGTACAAGATGAGATGTACCTCTTAATCTCTTTCCAGGTGCTTCAAAAGATGAGAACAAGAAGGTCCTGAGTTTGATGGTCTTTTTATGGGAGCATTTGTTCTCTCTCAGTTTTTTCAACAGTCCAAAAACCATGGTTCATCGGGTTGTTTGGTGACTAGGGTGTACCCCTGCCTTTCACCCTATGTGCGCTAGAAGTGACTCCAGCAGACCCTGTGACCTTGAATTAGCAAATAATGAAAATGAATGAATGATTAGAGTTGCGGTGAAATATGGATGCTTGACAATGAATGGTGGTTAGAGGTGACAGTTGAATATTGGGGAACAAAACATTGTATTTTTTTATTGTCAATACATCTTCATATGGCTTCAGGCCGACCTGTCTCTCCTTTCCGCTCTCGACATTTTTTTTTTCCTGTAGTATATCTCTGACATGATATTTCACCCCAGGACTATTCCTAACCTGTCACGGTAACCTGTCATTATAGCACGCCAACATATTAGACAGTGTCAGGTAAAAGTACAAAAGGTATTTTTAACCCACTCCTTCTATTTTTCACTACAAAAAAGAATGAACAAAATAGTTTTTTTAAATTTGTGTCTTAAGATTAATTAAGATTATATAGTAAGATCATTTTATGTATTAAGAGTATATAGTACACTATCATAAATGTGACAGGAAGAAATTTAGGATTCTTCTTGACTTTGTTTTTGATATGATTCAAGTACAAATGCGGTAAATTGACCTTAAGACCAGATAAGCAGAGTTTATTTTAAAAAAGGGTAAAAAATAATCATGTTTACTTGAAAACTAGGGTAGGAGGTAGGAGTGCACATCACAGGACCACACATGTGGACAAACTACCACGCACACACATACAATCACTTCTATGGACAATTTAGAGTCACCAATCAACCTAAAGTACTTGTTTTTGTACTGTTGGAGGAAACTAGATTACTCAGAGTAAACCCATGCAAGCGCAGGAAGAGCATGCATATTCTGCACAGAAAGACCCCTGACTCGGGATTTGTACTAGTGGCCATTTTGTTGCGAGGCAACCTCGTTAAACACTACGCCACTGCGCCGCTCCAACTATGATGACACAAGTGTGAGGGATTCTTTTGTACTGTCCAGGTTTTTCTTGTTATTTTTGCCAATGAAAGCATTTAGAAAGGAGATTGCTTTTTTTTGTCTATTGCTATGTTCTTATCATGTCTGGACAAAATCATTAATCCTGCCAAAGTCTTTCTTTTCTTTCAGATGCTTTGTTTTTGGAAGCTTAGTGGTTAAGATGTTGGAGACCAAGGTTCGATTCCCACCTCTGCCAAGCAACCACTGTGGGCCCTTGAGCAAGGCCCCTAACCCACTATTGCTTAGTTGTATAAAAAGAGATCTATGTAAGTCGCTCTGGAAAAGAGCGTCTGCCAAATGCTGTAATTGTAACTGTAGCTGTAACAACAAGAACGTCCTGGGTTTGATTCCCAGAGTTTGCATGTTTTCCCCGAATGGGTTTTCTCCAGGTACTCTGGTTTCCTCCCACATTTCAAAAACATGTACATTAGGTTAATTGCCAAGCCTAAATTGCCCATACGAGTGAGTGTGTGTGTGGTTGTCTGTGTGTGGCCCTGAGAGTGACTAGTGACCCGTACCTATGCCTCTTGCCCTATGTGTGCTGGGACAGGCTCCAGTGAACTTGAAATAGTAAGACGATGAATGAATGAATGAATGAATGAATGAATGATTTTCTAGCAATTATGTAGGATAATTTTGACATAGGGGCAGCACAGTGGTTAGCAACACGATAGTCCTGGGTTTGATTCCCGGTCTTTCTGTGCAGATTTTGCATGTTCTCCGCACAGTCCAAAAGCATGTCCATTAGGTTGATTGGTGCTACTAAATTGTCCGTAGGAGTAAGTGTGATTGTGTTGGTTAGGCTCAAGCAGACCCCTGTGATGAATGAATGAATGAATGATTTTTGGCATATGCTTGGAATAAATAAAAAAATATTTTTCTCTAACTTAATGCAAAAAAGATGCAGATGTTTTATTTCAAACTTTAAAAAAAAAAAAATCTGAATATAGAAACCAAACTCGGTAAATGGTTAATCTATAGTTTTAGCATTAATATTTAATTCTCAGTCCCTGAGATATCAATATCTTCTTTCAGAAATATTTTATTTTATTTTTCCAACATCCCGTTTTATGTGTTATCTAATTTCCTGACCTTCATGTTCAATCTAATTTCCATAACTAACCTTGACACAATCTGGCAAAATGACTTTGTCCACTGTGGGGGTTATAATGACCTGGTCGGAGTGTGTCTAACAGGACCATGAAAAGGCTAGCTGAGGATCTGGGTCATGTCTGGGAGAGTCATGGCCAACAGCTGTTTCTCGAGAGAGGTTATATTAAAGGTTGCCCCTTGTCATAAAGTGTAGTGTGAAAAAGAGAGATAGACTGAGAAAAAAACAGCACAGTCAGGCAATGCGACAAATAAAAAATGAATGAATGAAAGAAAGAAAGAAAGACATCATTCTTTTAGTCAGTTTTTTACTCATGGTCATTTTTTGCGTGTGGAATTGATTGATCAATGCTTCTAGAATTTGTGCTTTATACATCCTACACTCCAAAAAAGTCCAACCCGTTTACAGTGGAAACTCAACCTACCAGCTTAATTCGTTCTGTGGGCCAAGCTTGTAGTTCAGTTTTACCCATTTAAAATACCCTTAATCTGTTCCAACCCTCAAAATACTACAGATACTTTTAGTGTTTCAAGTTATTAAATAGGCCGCTGAAGGGAGTGGCCTAGTGTTAGTATGGTCACCTCCCATTTTTGATTCCCGAGTTGGAGTTTACATGTTTTCCCTATGCTTGCATGGGTTTCCTCCAGGTACTCTGGTTTCTTCTTACAGTCCAGAAACATCCAGAAAGTTTCCCATAGGACTGAGTGTGCAAGGTTGTTCGTATATGTTTGGCCCTGAGATGGACAAGGCGACCTGTACAAGGTGTACCCCTGCCTCTCGCCCCTATATGCGCTGGGATAGGCTCCAGCAGTGACCCTGAATTATGGAAGATGAATGAATGTACTTAATAGAATGATTAGGTAAAGATTTAATAAGTTTTTATACAATGCTCATACCTTGGAGTTGAGACAACCGGAGAAGGTTGATGGTAAAGGTGATAGACAGAGGTGGAGGGTAGAGTGTAGTTACGAAGATGGAGGGTAGAGGAGATGCAGAGGTGGAGGGTAGAGGAGATGCAGAGGTGGAGGGTAGAGGAGATGCAGAGGTGGCGGGTAGAGGAGATGCAGAGGTGGCGGGTAGAGGAGATGCAGAGGTGGCGGGTAGAGGAGATGCAGAGGTGGCGGGTA
>JAOTRA010000001.1:6080715-6092400 GCA_026260255.1 Pseudolaguvia tuberculata | reverse complement strand
AAACAACCATTCACACACACATTCACTCCTATGGACAATTTACAATCACCAATCCACCTAATCTGCACGTTTTTGGATTGGGGGCGGAGAGAACACACGGGGAGAACATGCAAACTCTGCACAGAAAAATCCCGAGCGGGATATATATATATATTTATATTCATATTAAAAGGCAGACCAGCACTGGTCAACGCTGGTCTGGTAGTGGTGGATATACTCTTTCCCAAATTGAAATGAGCTAGTTTTCTTCAGGGTTAGCCGACGTCTTCTCAACATGTCTAGCATTTCTGGAACAGTCCACCTTAAAGATGTATTTTTAAGTCTGTTCAATGTTTACGTTCCCCTGAGAATCAAAGTTCTCCTACGTCCATTTAGTAATGTCCATTGGGTCTGCAGGTCTTCATTTCTTAAAAATAATGTGGCGCAGTGGTTCAGTTTGCATGTTCTCCCCGCACTTTTGTGGGGTTTCTCTGTGTACTCCGGTTTCCTCCCACAGCCCAAAAACGTGTCTATTAGGTTCATTCATCCACCTTTTTACCCACTTAATCCCTAATTCTAGAGCCTATCCCAGCGCACATAGAGCAAGACGCAGGGGTAAACCCTGGACAGTTCGCCAGTCCACTGCAGACAATGTCCTTTAAGTTGGTTGGTGATGTCAGATAGACGTCCTAATACTTAGACCAACCAATGTAGGTGTGGAATTTTAGGTTTGGGTGCGATTCAGACTTGTGCTTTCCAGCCACCTCTGTTCCTCCTTCCGCTGTTCTATAAATAATTCACTAATTCGGGATCATTTTTTAAAAAGCTAGTTCCCACATACTTGCAGTGTTATCACCATGCAAAGCTCATTCATAATTTCAGCTCACCTGTCAGGGAGCTGTGAGCCTAAAGCGTTACTGCATCATAAATTTAATGTCACCTACTGTCTGTGTCACATTCAACCTCGGCCCAGTCCCAGAGGACACAGTCTCTCTATCTATCTATCTCTCTCTCTCTCTCTCTCTCTCTCTCTCTATCTCAATCCTTACAGATATAGAGCCAGTAGATCCTGTCTGCTTCAGTTTATTATTTCTCTTTTAGTTTATTATTTCTCATGGCTACCAATTTTATAGTAGCCTGCTTTTAGTTGTAATTATATATTTATTAAGGTTTTTTTACTTTGACTGAGTCGATCACATTAAAGCCAAAACAAATGGAAACGTTTGAAGGACATAGAACCATGAGAATATCAGATAAAGACATGGCTTATGAACGACTCAGTCATTGCTTGCAGTGTTAGTTACAAAGGGGTTGGGATCCCCCCCCCCGCCCTCCGATTTTGGTAGTATGTGGAAAATAGAATTAAAGCTTTTTGTGCAGTTTAGTATAAAATGTCTTCTATAAAAAATAAAATAAGGCTCCCATACAGTATTTCAACTAAACTAACAGGGTAACTTGTGTTTAATAATTGGTGGCGCTGTGGCGTAGTGTTTAGCATATTCGCCTCACAACAAGAAGGTCCTGTGTTTGATTCCCTAGGAGTCTTTCAGGGTTTGTATGTTGCACGCGCTTGCGCTGTTTTCCTCCGGGTACTTCGGTTTTCTTCCACAGTACAAAAACAAGTACATTTGATTGATTGGTGACTCTAAAATGCCCATAGGTGTGAGTGTGTTTGTGTGAAATTTTTCATCTGTGTGGCCCTGTGATGGACTGGTTACCTGTCCAGGGTGTACTCCTGCCTCTCGCCCTATGTGTGCTGAAATAGGCTCCAGCAGACCCTTGTGAACCAGAATTAGGGAATATATGGGTAAGAAGATGAATGAATGATTCTAACCAATATGGCAATATAACATGGCGTATCATTACAGACAGTTCATACAGACAGTTTCAGACTAGCCATTCATTTATCCTCCTCTGTCAATTCTTTTTTGTTAATCAATGAATCAGTGGATGGAAAAATGTTGCTGTTATTGTGAAGAGAGTTTCATTGCTAATACAGGTTAAATAACATGGGCAGCACTACTCATTCTAAAGGATTAGACTAACATAGCAACATAAAAAGAATGAAATCTGATTGGATAAAAAAATCAAATATCTACATTCACATATTTGAAGCAGTGCAGTCGAGAGAAACCCCAGGAAATAAATAGAATAAACTGTTGGGAATAAATTACAATTTTATCTAACAAATATTTGGTATTGTAGGTGAGACTAACTAATAGTGTTAAGTTCTTGTTGATCCTTATGGCTCACCACTGGTTTACATCCATAATTAATACATGTTGACCATGGAAAAAAACTTTCTGGATCTATCATGCCATAACGCCATCTCCTGTATGGTTTCTGTTTCAGGTCACAAGACAGATTTTGAGTTGGTGTTACTTCTAGGCTATGGCTAGGTCCTTATTTTGACCTTCTACTAGTTATTCTGTTTCTTCATTGATTTACTGTCATTGCTGAAAGGAAAATACCTTTTCATCTTTAGCTTGCTAGCAGACACAAAAAGGACACTAGTTTTTCTGCAGTTATAATCATAAATCATGATGCTGTCACCACCACTGGTAGTGGTATGATGTACAGATTTGCATTTATGTCGTTTGGAAGGTTCGCTCCTTGTTAGTACTAGTACTACCAGTACACACCATTTTATGATGATTTAGTTAAGGTTCAGATTTACCTGGAAGAAATCATGCAAATTTAGCTACCTAATAGCCTTATGGAACCAAGGTAAAGAATAGGTGAGATCACTGTATTGGATATTGGAGACATTGATTAGATCTCATTAGATAATATTGTTGCAGGTATCTTAGTGAAGTGTTTGTCTCATTTCATAAACTAGGTGGGACGTAATTTTTCATCATTGAAACATTTCCAAATTTTCTAAATTAAAAAAAATCATGTCTTGCTGGTTTGATATCTTACTCAGCACCATAGACGGTTGTTAGAAGTTAGCAATAAAAGATTCAGTCAATCCAGACTGTCGAGCCAAATCGGCATCTGCGGCTCACTGCTTGAAATGAAATCAGCCTTCAGCATACTTTTGCATACAATCTGGTGCATGGGGCGCTTTAAAACACTAATAAACATATTAAAACAACAATATTAAAGGCTGCTGATTTGTCACAGGTGGAGCTGGAATATGTATGAGATTCGGCTCTGTCTGGCGGCTCCTCTGGGTTTAACCAATAAGTAATCATCCTTGTAAAATGTTTAGACGGGTCACCCCTGATTTCATCCAGCACCCGCTTGGTGATGCAGTGGCTGGAATTGATAGGTAGGGCTGAGCGGACACCTGCGCTCTGCTAAACTGGTTCTTACTTATCTGTCCTGGAAGTCTGTGGGGTTTGGGGGGAGGCATGCTGTACAATATGAGGAGGTGTATTGTAGCTGTGGTGGTGGAGGAAGGGGAACTGAGGGGATGGGGCTATTACATTAGCTAGGTCTGATTGGCAGAGCAGAAATTGGAACACATTCCTGGGCTCTTACACAAATCCGGAGGACTATAAATCTTTCAGCCAACTTGTGACGCTTGACGCAGGCAGCAGATGAGCATTATATTTCTTTGGACTTTCCCTTCAGCTGTCAGCATGTAGGAACAAAGCAGACATGCAGCATGGTGTTGAATTAATTGGATTGGATAAGCCATAGCTGATGTCATTGGGTTAATTTACGCTTGCATTTCAGCAACTATGATGTTCCGGGTTCTCGAAGAAAACAAGCAGTAGATTGAAACGTCTAATAGCCATCAGAACCATGTGATTCCTCTCTAAAGTTTTTATTGTAAGTTGTTTCATAACATTATTCCAACACTGGAACTAAGAGACTACCAACATTGTTCCAGCATGACAATGACTCTGATCACAAAACCCCAACAGAACAAAGTTCTGATCTTAAAATCAATTTTCAATTGATTTTAAGATCAATTGAACCTTAAAATCAAGGTTCTTTCATCTCAATGCAGGTTGAATATGTCATAATGTGTGAATGAATGTGTGTGTGTATGTTGGCAGCCCTTCAGAGTGTCCCTTTGCCTTGTATCCAAATACTACTGATATACTTTGTGTGGCATAAGGACGAATTGAGTAAAAATTGCAGAAGCAATGTGGTGGTGCGGAGGATTGAAACTACTATACTGTTGCGCACACACAACTTTTCTGTAGTAATTCCGGCTGTGCGGTGGTGTAGAGGTTAGCACAGTCGTCTCCTAAACCTTAGCAAGAAGGTCCTGGGTCGATTCCAGGGTGAGAGATCTTTCTGTGCAGAGGTTGCACGTACACCACGCTTGTGTTGGTTTTCTCCAGGTACTCCAGTTTCCTTCTACAGTCCAAAAACAATAGGCACTTTAGGTTGATTGTTGATAAAATTGTCCATAGGAGTGAGTGTGTGCATGGGTGGCCCTGAAATGTACTGTTGGCCTGCCCAGGTATAGGTTCGTAGCAGACCCCTGTGACCCTGAATTAGGGAATAAGGGGGTTATAAAATGAATGAATAGATGTTTATAATGTTGCATTCTTGCTTGCTTGCTGTATTTCTGTAGTACATACATTATGAAGTAAAATGTATTTGTCCTTGGCATAAGCAGCGTCTCTGAAGAGTCATTCTAGTTTGGGTGAAACTTCAGTAATTTGGTGTAACATCACATGACTATTCATTCATTCTTTTTCTTGCCCGCTTATTCCCCAACTCAGGTTCACAGGGGTCTGCTCACATAGGGTGAGAGGCAACACATAGACAAACACCCATTCACAAACACACACACTCAACCCCATGTTTTTGGACTGTGGGAAGAAACCGGAGTACCCAGAGGAAACCCACACAAGCGCAGGGAACACATGCAAACTCCGCACAGAAGGACGTCTGCTATCCACTACGCCAACGCGCCACCCAACACATGACTAAATGATCTAATATTTATGTACTGAATGTTAGACTCACCTGAAATGGATTGGCGACCTGTCTATGATGTACCCCTTGCCTTTCACCCTATGTGGCTGGGAAAAGCTCAAGAGGACCGCCATTACCCAGAATTAGGAAATAAGCCGGTTAGAAGATAAATAAATAAAAGAATCAATGAAAGAATGAATGAATATTTGGTTCAACTAGTCTAATCAGACCTATATATCAAATATAAATATCAAACAATTTGGCAGCCATGTTCCTATTCCTCCTCACAGCAGAGACATTTCTTGTGCAATTAGGCTTGATTGTATATAGGTCTTTGATGGTGTTGTTGAAGAGTCATTACTCTTCAGGATAATAAGCCGGTTATTTGATTATTATTAATGTCTGCATTGTGCATCTACTCACTTCAGTACGCTCGGTGAAATGTTTACCTTTCTGTCATACCCCTCAGAAATAATTGAAAAGAATTGTAAAAAAGAGTATGAATAAAGCATAGCATCATCGCTAAAAGATATTTACTATTCAACCGTTAACCGTAACATGATGTAGCTTTTTTATACAAAGCTTAAGTCTGCGCTTATAAGCTTCTTAAACATTTGCAGACATCAGATCTCGTTGTTCTTTTGGTGAAAAGTGCCGAGGCAGCTGCCTTAGTGTTTTCTCAAATGAAGCGCTAGCAGGGGGAGGTGAGCTAACATACTGAGCCTCCCTTTGCTTGTTTTCATGCATTCCCCAGAGGCTGGCATACTTGACCCACTCCTCTTGGCACTGAAGTGCCACGGGTGCAGTAAAGGCCATGGACAAAGATCATTTCATAGCGAATTGAAATCTGAAGCAATGCTCACATGTCTGCTGTGTCCTCTTTTACCCTTGACAAACAAAAGGCCAATGTCATGCAGGCATGAGTTCTTCTGCAGCAAATCTCCACTGAGCTCACATGTACATCAGTCACTTTAATTGATAACCTTTGAAAGATTAGATTGAAGAAGAAAAAACTCATTTTGGATTATTAAAGAATCAATAAAGAGAATTCAATTTGAAATTCCTATTTTTAAATATTGGTTTTCTCTGTGTTCTCAGGTATACACTTCTCAAAAAAGAGAGTGGTTGCATGTATATCATGTCCTATAATGAATTGGCATTATATTAGATAGTATTATATGTATTGTATTATATTGCATCGCATCACATTGCATTGCATTGTATTCTACAGTAGCATCCTATAGAATTGCATCTCATTGTATCTCATCGCATCTCATCACATCTTTTCGTATTGCATCGCATCGCATCACAACACATTGTATTGTATCATATCATGTAGCATTATGTTTCATTGCATCATATCGTATCATATTGTATTCTAACACATCTCATCGTATCACATCTTATTGCATCTCATCGTGATGCATCATTCATTCATTTATTCATCTTCTTACTCGCTTATAGCCTATCCCAGCACACATAGCACGAGAAGAAGGGGTACACCCTGGAAAGGTCACCAGTCCATAGCAGGGCACACATAGACAAACAACTACTCACACACATTCACTCTTATGGGCAATTTAAAATCACCAATCGACCTAATGTTGTATCGCATCGCATTGTATCACATCACATCATATCGCATTGCATTGTATCGCATTGCATCGTATCGTATCAAATCTTGTTATTAGATTTTGCAGAAATCTTTTCTTTAATCTCTGTTTTATATGTTTTCTTCTCACTAACAAAGTACTTATTTCCTAGTGATGAGGTATATTTGTATTTAAAAATAAAAAAATATATACATATATATGGAAAAAGAAAGAAAGAAATAGAGAGTGGGAGAGAGTTTTGAAAAAGACTGTTTGGTTTTAAAAATTAAATGTTGTGGCCGCTTCCTGATTGTCCTGATGTACCATATGAAACCTCATGATTCGGAGCCTTACCGAGAGGATTAATGAACACAGTGAAATCTGATTGAATGTACCTGAGCCATGAAGGGGGAAAAAAACGGAAAGACAGATAAACAATTCAGCTGCATTTTTACAGGGCAAAGCAATTAGACGTTGCCAGGGTAACGGCGGTGGAAGTGACCTCATCAGGACAGATCTCATCCTCCCTCTTGCAAAAAGGGAGATAGTTGTGGCAAGACCTGCAAAATTAAAAAGGCAACCTTCAAAGCCCAGTCCTCGTATTACCTAACCCGTACATAACGTCCAATCCAGCCATGTTAGAGGAGAGGACGGATACCATGTTTGACATTTTTGCCGAAGAAGATACCATTTATTTGAAGCACCTTAAATACTGTAAACCTGACAAACTTTATTAAAGAGCCAATGAAACGGCTCGAGATTCATACAATAGTCATTTGCGTTTTGAAGCTAAATTGTAAAAGCTTGAACAAGATGCTTGTCTAGTCAAATAATGTAAAACAAGTGCAAGAAATCATGGCATAGTGGTTAGCGTGATTGACTCATAACAAGAAGGTCCTCGATTCAATTACTGGCCAAGGGGTCTTTCTGTATGGAGTTTTCATGTTCTCCACGTACTTGCATGGGTTCTCTGGGTACTCCGGTTTCCACCCACAGTCCAAAAACATGTACATTAGGTTGATTGGTGATTCGAAATTTCTCTTATGAGTGAGTGTGTGTGGTTGTTCGTCTATGTGTGCCCTGCAATGGATTGGTGATCTGTTCATGGTGTATTGCTGCCTCTCACCCCATATGAGCTTGGATAGGCTTCAGCAGACCCCTGTAACCCGTAATTAGGGAATAAGTGGGTTAGATGATGAATGAATGAAATTACTTTTGGTCCAGCGATTATAGGAAAGATTTTGTACACTTTTATAGAATTTTAACCATGCTTTCATAGAGATGGCAGGTGTTATAAAATGGTGTTTAAGTTGGATTATAATGGTTCCTCACCAGGAGACCTCCGATCTATTTGAATAATTTGCTTTCAATGAGTTTAGTTATTGTTTACTAAATATTTTCTTAGTAGTTCAACCATCCTGAATTAGTAGAGAACTTGTATGGATTTGGTATTATTCAATACTTTTTAATTGCAAGACATCTTAGGGTTTGGACCAATGGCTTTTAGACAGTATTTAATTGGATAAAAAATTTTACAGTAAAACTATTGCTTGTCATGGTATATAATGGTAAATTGAAAGCTATTTAAACGTTTATTATTTTACCACTATATTTCAAAATTCCAACTTTAAGCTATACTTCATGTGATTGATCAAATTTAGGCAGCATGATGGCTTAGTAGCCACAGCAAGAAGACAAATAATTTGGTATAGAAGATGAATGAAAGTTGACTTTTAAAGAAACATCTGGTCCACACCTGCTTAAGTAGCAGTCGGATATTGAGCTATGGTTGAAATTGAAAAATCTGCCTATATGTAGACATGTAAAAGGGTTCTGCACCGCCGACTGTGTAATGTTGAAGTCTAAGCTAAATGGAGTCGCTTGCATTCAAATGATCTTTCTGAGTAAAACTAAAGGCTGAGAAGAACCCTGCTTGTGATGTACTTTGTTGGTCTTTATCTGAAGAAAAGGTTGGATCTTACCAGGGAAAAGGTGCAGGGCTGTAAAATTGAAAGAAGAAACACATCAAACAGGGGTAATGAACCTTGTCCAATCCCAGACTAACTGAGAGGCTCTCTGGGCCAGGCAATGGATGGAGAATTCTGATGAAGCTGTTTTCCTCACCAGAGTAATGAGCAGAGTGGATAGCAGAGTGTGTGTGTGTGTGTGTGTGTGTGTGTGTGTGTGTGTGTGTGTGTGTGTGTGTGTGTGTGTGTGTTTATATATGCATGCGAGTCTTCAAAGCACGCAAGAAGTCGCAACCTAAGTGGAGTGTGTTCCAAACCAATAAGGGTACTAAGCAGTCCAAAGATTTTCATAGAAAATTCCACAATCTGAAAAACCCCCAAATGGGAACAATGGGCACTCAAGGTAAAGTAATCCTAGCAGGCAGCCTCTGTGCACTTCACTAAGCGCTGAGATCCTGTAGGACAATTGGGAGGGGCTTAGCTTGTCTCAAAGCCAGAATGGTACTTCTGTCTACTTGAGAGCTTTAACCCAAATGGAAGCCTGTATCCCAAGCAATAATGTAGTGATGTAGATTAAATAAAGGAGATAAATTAGAATCAATATTTTTGAAAGGTTTTTTAAATAAAATAATTCAGTAAATGTGGGTTTATTTTTTGTAGTTTTATTTTTATTATCTGAGCAGTAACTTAACCATTTTTAATTAAAAATATTGTTATTTGTCCCACCTTGTTTAAAATCTTTCTTCACATATCCCATAAGTTGGAGGTCAAAGCACAGGGTCAGTTATGATGCAGCGTCCGTGGGGGTTAAGCGGTTATGGGCCTTGCTCAAGGATCCAACAGTGGCTGGCTTTACCGTAGATCTTCCTGGTCTTCAGATCAACAAGGCAGCCAACAATTCTTAACCATTTGATGATAAACAGAATAAAAATGATAAAGAGGACAAAGGATAAAGAGGCGGTAATGTGATTCTATAGACTTGCCTGTAGCAAGATGTTTCAGTGTGTCTTCATTATCCCAGAAGAACCGCGCAGGATCTGTGATGAACATCAAACATCAGTATAGGTACAGCAGGATTCAGTTTCCGAGAGATGCTCAGTGAATCATTCTGCACGGCTGAAGGGACAGGATGAAACTGAAGGGTCTGATCTGTGTATATGCAGCAAGTACACTATATGGCCAAACATTTTGGACACCTGACGATCAGATTCATATGTTGCTCTCTAAACTGTTGCTACAAATCTTGAAGGCCACAGTTGTCCTAGAATGTTTGTTGTAGGTTGTAGGATTACATTTTTCTTTTACTGGAACTAAGAGACTCCAACACTGATCTCTCTAATACTGTTGGAGCTGAATGAAGAGATATCTTACATTGGACTGGAATGTTTTTCTAGAAGACTGGAGGAAAAAATGGAAAATCTGGAAGATGATGTTGTGATGTTCAGGTAATCAAAAACTTTTGGTAATATAGCGTATGAGTTCCTTACAATTCGGATGTCTGTTCTGCATAGTTCTGCTTTACGTTCCTGCAGTAACATATGATGAAGTGATGGCTGTTTATAATTGTTATTTTTAAGAGATATACTACAACATTAACAAATCTGTGGTACAATATCCAGACCCAGATCATTTTTACTCCTACATTAGAAAATCATAATGATGCAGAAACACAACAAAACTGGGAGATTCAACAGAATAATCCAAAGCGCTTCATGACAAGACTAATGCAAGGGTCTGCTTAGATAATCCACAAAACAATAGGTACCCTTTAGGTCTAATTGCTTTCCGTTCACGTGAATGATAGGTCTTTGCTTGGGAAATGGCTTCCGTCTAGTTTCCCAGGACAAGCTATTCGTTTTAAATTCATTACATTCATCACAACGTAGGCCGAGCTGTATGCATTGTATTTCGGGGAAATGTCTTTGGACAGGTTTGCCATGAAAATACAAAGCTTTAGGGTGTGGAGTAAGATAGTAACAGGGATATGAATGAACAAAGAAACTTTGAGTGCATTCTACCCTGTCGAACATGCTCTGACCTGTTATTGGGATGGGATATTTCTCTCTCTCTCTCTAGCTCTCTCTATCTCTTTATCTCTCTCAAAAATTCAATGAGCTTTAGTTCATCCATGGTGTCCATTTCAATTAGTGAGGTTGATTTCAAATCTGGGTGGCACGGTGTAGTAGAGGATAGCATAGTCGCCTCACAACAAGAAGGTCTTGGGTTCGAATCCCAGGCCGGGGATCTTTCTGTGCGGAGTTTGCATGTTATCCCCGCGCTTGTGTGGGTTTCTTCTGGGTACTGCGGTTTTCTCTCACAGTCCAAAAACATGCAAATTAGGTGGAGGTGAATGGTTGTTTGTCTATGTGTTGCCTTCGCCTCTCGCCCTATGTGTGCTGGGATAGACGCAGAAGATCCCTGTTACCACGAATTCGGAAATAAGCGGATAAGATGAATGAATGAATGAAGAAATGAAGAATTTGTATTTTATTGTTTTCACTTTCAGTCTTATCTTGACGCAAGCTAGAAGTTACAGACCCCTGCCGATTTAACTGTGCCAGCCGTTTTGTGCATTATGACCGAACAATGCTATTATCATCAGAAGAGCTTTCTTTTTTTTAAGAGTGATCCTTAGACACTTGCGTCATTACTTTTCTTTCGGTTGTGTCTTTTTTCCCTGTAATTACCCCGCCTTAGCACTCAGCAGCCCTCAATTTGTCATCCTTCCAATCATAAATCAGGCCTTTCTTCGCCATTTATATCAACCAAACAATTAATGACAGTCAGTTCTAATTAGGGCTTCACAAAAAAAAAGCCGGGGAAACAGAAATGCAGAAAGAACGGCAGAAAGAAAGAAACCAACCCACTCTTTTATGTGAACATCAGGAGTCACTGCATGTATGGGACTTCCTCAAGTCTCACTCTATCCATTGTCAGAAAGAATTGGTCTCTATTGCTTGCTTTATTGGGTAACGATTCTATAATAAAACTTCTTTTTTTTTTTTTTACTTTTAGGCGTCTGATGGCTTTTTCCTCCAACTATTTGTTTCAGTGACATCTAAAAGTGCAGTGGTAGGATATGTTTCAGGCAAATACAAGAGATGAAATATCACACACTGCTGTTCAGACATGTTTCTATGGCTAGTAAGCTTAACGGTAAATGTTATTCATAGCATAGTACTATTCTCTTCTTCTTTCGGCTGCTCCCGTTAGGGGTCGCCACAGCGGATCATTCTTCTCCACCCTACCCTGTCCACTACATC
>JAOTRA010000001.1:6039173-6054993 GCA_026260255.1 Pseudolaguvia tuberculata | reverse complement strand
CCAGCACTGAGAAGAAAGACCAGGAAGACCTGCGTTCAGACCCCAGCACTGAGAAGAAAGACCAGGAAGACCTGTGTTCAAACCCCAGCACTCCCAAGAAAGACCTGGAAGACCTATGTTCAAACCCCAGCACTGAGAAGAAAGACCAGGAAGACCTGCGTTCAATTCAATTTTATTTCTATAGCGCTTTTTCCAATAGTTATTTCCTCAAAGCAGCTTTACAGAATGAATGATAAATAGATGAATGATGAGTTTGTTCCTGATGATCAAGCCGAAGCGACAGTGGCAAGGAAGTGAAGAAGAAAGACCTGGAAGACCTGGATTCAAGCCTTGCCACTACCAGGAAATACCATAAAGACCTGGGTTCAAGCCTAACCACTGCCATCTCTGCCACTGTTACATCCTTCAGCATGACCCTTAACCTTTTATGCTCTAGGGGCCCTGTACCATAGCTGACCCTGCACTCTGACCTCTCTCACTCTGGGATATGCCTTAAGTCTTAAACCATATAGCATTTTTTTTTTCAATCAACGGTTTTACACTGATCACATTCCTGGCTTAACCTTAAAAAAATCGGTGTGCGAATCATAATTAAATGTTTCCCCTGACATTTTTTTATGTGTTCACTTTTTCCTTGGACTCTACAATTAATCATAATTTAATGTCAAACGAATACGTGCCCTTGGCTGCTGAGCGTAATTGAGCCTTACTCAGATACCGCAAAGGTCCTGGTGGTATGTATAAAAAAAAAGAAGATACACATCACGCTGGTTAATGCGCACTGTTTTGTGTCACACTGTCAGAAATTAGCCATGCCCGGGTTTGAACCCGGATTAATTGCAACTCATCTGAGAGATTCCTTTGTGAGAATTGTAATAATTCCTGGTTCACTTCTTTTCAAGATGGATAAAAAGATAGGGAAAGAAAAGGGGTTTCAGAGGTCGAATCGGTTTCCACTGGTTTTTTTTTTTAGGGTTTCTTATCTAGCCACCAGCTGCTTTGTAGTTATTTTGTGATGATTGCCGTGGTAAGCTCAGCAAAGGGCTTAACCTCGAATCACCTGCAAAGAAAGCTGATTTTCAGCTATGCATTAAAAAATATGGTTCACATACACCTCAGGATTAACTCAGTTTACTTTCTATTCCACCAGTTTTTTATGGAATAATGGGATAGGTTAACCGGTTTGAACCAAGAAGTAGGCATCTGTAATGATCGTCATGACAACTGGTGATGGAATTCCCATTAAAGATTCTTAATGAACGTTTCATTCAATCATCTTCTAACTTCATTATTCCCTAATTCGGGGCCACGGAGGTCAGGGTGTTGGACTAATACCAGAATGACCGGGGATCATTTCCCAGCACCACCAAGCCACCACTCTGAGCCCCTGAGCAAGGCCCTTAACACTCATTTTCTCAGTTGTAAATTGCTCTGGATAAGGGTGTCTGCCAAATGCTGTAATTGAAATAGATATAGAGCTAGAGGCAGGGTTCACCCTGGACAGGTCGGCAGGACCACACATAGACGAACAACCGCACACACACACCGCTCACAGCTATGGGCAATTTAGAAAACCTAATTTACATGTTTTAGGACTGGGGAAAAAACCTATGCAAGAGCAGGGAGAACATGCAAACTGCGCACAGAAAGATGCTAAGGATCGAACCCGAGACCTTGTTGCTCTTAGGTGATCGTGCTAACCAATAATAAATGAACTTTTTTTAATCAATTCCGTAGCTTTTTTTCCGCTTCAGTCCGGTGATTTACTGGTTTGGCGATGCTGGTGCAAAAAAACAGCTGTTACTAATGACCCCCTGTAGGAGTGTAATAACACCTTCTGGTGCTGCAAGGCAAATTCCCTCATTTTCCTTATGGTCTGTTGTTCATCTTGAAGAAAATCAAAGAAAAAATGGCCCCTGAGGAGACTGGGAGGTCTGCAAGGTAAAGGAACAAAACCTTTAATCTTCATACTTCTTTTATTGATGCAGCTGCATCTTTTTGCCTCTTCTGGAAAAAAAAGAAGAAGAATCATCTTGGTCTTGTAGGCCAGAAAAAAAATCTGATAAAGGGATGTATTGAGTTGCAAGAGGTCATTCTATATTTCTTTTTTTTATTTTATCATAAAAATGTATAGTAGAGCATTGTATCAAAACGCTGAAATTATTCATTCATTCATTCATTCATTCATTCATTCATTCATTCATTTACCTTCTACCAAGCCCATTTCCGGTCACAGGGGTCTGCTGGAGTCACACATAGATGAACAACTACACACACAACCAAACACACTCCTATTTAGACTCACCAATCAACCTAACGCATATGTTTTTGGACTGAAGGAAACTGAAAAATCTTGGGAAAAACATGCAAACCCTGCACAGAAAGACCCCTTGCCAGGTAATCGAACTTGGGACCTTCTTGTTATGAGTGCTAACCTCTACGACTGTGCTACCACTTTTACGTAATTTCTGGTGGTGGTGGTGGTGGTGGTAGATGCCTTATTATGAGAATTTTACTTTTATTTCATTCATACAACTATGACAGGTGAGGGTTAAGGGTCTTTTTCAAATGCCAAGTCGGGGCAGCATGGTGTTGTTGGGGAATAAAGTCATAATCTTCCACGTCAGCAATCCACCATGTTAAACACACATCTACGCCTAATTAATGTCCACATTCTTGTCCAAATGTTGTTTCCTGTTTTGTGTCCATCTTTAAGCCCATCCCTGCAAATGGTTAAACCTTTAATTACATTCTCTGCCTGTATTTTACCCTCTGCCCTGTTTCATGACCCCAAGATTCCTGGATTCTCCAAATCGATTTTACACACGTGTTCTGCCTTTAGAATGTACGCTCCAGGACCAAATATTGTCAGTACTATCATTGATTTGAGTAAACTGATGGAATATAATCACTTTAATGGCCTTTTATAGAAGTCTTTGGACATCATCCATTTTCTGTCCATGCATCTTTTGTATTGCTTATCATACACAGGGTTGTTGTGACCCTGGAGTCTGTCTCAAGGTATTAAAGGCACAAAGCAAGTAGCGCCATGCACGGGTTCAACCAATTGCAGGATGGAGTCACAGGCTACAGACAATATTACAAATGCCAGTCTGCCTAAAAAGACTAGTGGCTTTTTACCTCCGGGATCACAGACAGAACATTATAGCTCCATGCACACATTAAAAATGGAAAGGAAAAGGATTCAATTTTTGTCACATACAGGATTATACACAGTACAATATATAGTGAAAGGTTTTATTCGCATATTCAGTCTTAATAAGTTGGGGGTCAGAATGCAGGGTCAGCTATTGTACAGCGCTCCTGGAGCAGGAAGGGTTATGGGTCTTGCTCAACAACCCAACAGTGGCAGACTTGAGCCCAGGTCTTCCTTGGCGGTGGTGGAGCTTGAACCCAAGTCTTCCTAATCTACTGATCAACAATTGAGCCACCTCTTTCCCATGTCCAACGTTTTGTATGTTTGTGTTAATGGTTTGGTAATTAATTGCCATTCATTCATTCATTCATTCATTCATTCATTCATTCATTCATTCATCTTCTAACCCAATTATTCTCTAAGGATACACCCTGAACAGGTCGACAGTCCATCACAGGACCAGAAATTAATTAGTCAATCAAATGTCAATATACAGCTTTAAATGTGACACTGTAAATTAATAACTATAGGCAGCAGCTCAGGGGTCCAACAGTGGTAACTTGGTGGTTCTGGGAATCAGACATTTTGGAAATGAGTGTAATGTCTACCAGAATAGTATATGGCTGAGATCACGGGGGCAGCTTTGTGGCTTAGTGGTTAGCACGTTTACCTCATAGCAAGAAGGTCCTGGAATTTCTAGGCACGGGCCTTTCTCCCACAGTCTAACAATAGAGTAGTTAGGTTGATGGGTGATTCTAAATTTCCATCTATCATCTGAAACCTTAGAATGTCTACCTGATTGGATCCTAATGATCTGTTTGGTTAGTGAAATTATGTTCTTAGGTCCTACAGACAATTGAGTGATAAACCAGTAACAGTACTTTAAAATCAGTCCTATATAAAACTGGAAGCCAGTGTAAAGAACTGGAGCTCCAAATCCTGGTGTCAGTGTTCTATTTAAGTGTCCGGGTTCTAAGTGGAAACCAAATCCCGAATATTAGCATTCCGAACTATTCTTCATTGATCTGTTTCAGTGTGACTGTAACCGGTAATCAGTAAATAATGATGTGCTAAGAATAATTGTGTTATTAACAACATTTTATTGATTCTCCGAAGGTCGGTGATTTCACAAATAGACATCCAGTCATCCAAAGTCATCCAGTTAACCAGAAATTTACTTAATGCTAAATTTCCGCGGAATTATTTTTCAGCCTTTATGACAGAAAAATTATTCTCCGACCTTGCCGATGTCCCCACAGCAACAAAAAAAAGGCAACGCTGCTAGTCGTTTTTTGTTGTTGTTTTTTTTTCACTTTGATCAACGTTATGCTCCGAACCCAAAGATAATGGAATGTGTGTGTGTGAACCCTGGCAGAGAATCATCATGTGTTGGTGTACTGTTGAATCGATGGTCTTTATTCATTCAGACTCTGTGACATTGAGAGCTGCCGTTGCATGCATCAGTGAGTCAGCTGCTCTCTTGGTAAACACAAATCTGAACATGGCATCACTAGCTCTGCAAATGTTCAGCTTTATTGATTTGCCATCAGAATCCATCTTGGTGCATTTTTTTTTCCCAAGCACTTCATGCCGATGTCTATGTGTAAGCGATATCCATATTTCTAATCCAATCTCTCGGCTCAAATTTGCATATTTGTTCAAGCGAGTTGTAGGGTTATGTTAAATCCTGTAGAGCAAATGAGCTTTTATACCATTTGCCTTGTTAACAAGGAAGTTTTTCTTCAAGTTTCTTCTATATGTAGGAAAGATTTGTGGCGCGGTGACATAATGCTTAGCACGGTAGCTGCTGGGTTCGATTTCCAGGCCGGAAATCTTTCTGTGCTGAGTTTGCATGTTCTCTGCGTGCTTGCGTGGGTTCTCTCTGGGTACTCCAGTTTCCACCCAGAGTCCAAAAACATGCAGATTAGATCGATTGGTGATTCTAAAATTGCCCATATGAGTGAATGTGTGTGTTTGTGGTTGTTCGACTATGTGTGCCTCGCGATGGACTGGAAACCTATCCAGGGTCTACCCCTGCTTTTCGAACTATATGTATTGGGATAGGCTCCAGCAAACCCCTGTGACCCTGAATTAGTGAATAAGTGGGTAGGAAGATGAATGATTGAAAACTGTCCTGGTTCTATGCTTTTTCTTTCTAAGGCTAAATTTTAAGCGGTTAGCGATTATGACACGTGACTTTTTGCACAGTTTGAGTATGAGACCTACGTCTGGTCTCATTCATTCATTCATCTTCTTACCCGCTTATTCCCTAATCCGGGGTCACTGGGGTCCGCTGCGCCTATCCCAGCACACATAGGGCGAGAGGCGAGGGTACACCTTGGACGGGTCGCCAGTCCATCTCAGGGCAACACATAGACAAACAACCATTCACACACACATTCACTCCTATGGACAATTTAGATTCACCAATCCACCTAATCTGCATGTTTTTGGACTGTGGGAGGAAACTCATGCAAGCGCGGGGAGAACACAGAAAGACACAGAAAGATCCCGACCTTCTTGTTGTGAGGCGACTGTGCTATCCACTACGCCATCGTGCCGCCCACGTCTGGTCTCGATTTACATAATATCGCGTTGTTTTAGGACACCATTTCTAACATTTTCACCACCCTGACATTCCTGCTTTGACCCGACATGGACTGAGAACAAACTTGCCGTTAATTGGAGCTACAAACGGATTAAAGGCAAACTTATTATTGAATAATTCATTAACACACAACACACTCCTATGCGCAATTTAGAATCACAGATCAAACTAATGTAAATGTTTTTGGACTGCGGGAAGAAGACCGGAATACCTGGAATACTCCCGCAGGCCCTCGTGACCCCGAATTAGTGGTTTAGAAGATGAATGAATGAATGAATGAATGAATGAATGAATGAATGAATGAATGACGGTGGGCTGCTGGTGCCTATCCCAGTACACATGGCGCAAGAGACAGGGCTACACCCTCGACAGGTGAACAGTCTATCACATTTTCTCGCCATGCATCTTTTGTATTGCTTATCATACACAGGGTTGTGTGTGACCCTGCAGTCTGTCCCAAAGTATTAAAGGCACAACTACCCAACTATCTAGCTGCCGTTGAACTGTAAACATATGGATTGTAGTTATTAGTTGGAGATGATTTGTGTTTATCCTCTTCTGTATAGTCACCTGTATAGTATTGGAGAACCCTTATGTTTAACTGGTGAGGCTTTAGAAATAACTGACAAACAGAAAAGTAACAATGCAATGTTTATTCTTGAAAATCAATATCACTGTGTGGTTTGTTGTTTAAAAGCATTTGATTGGGCGTCCAATCACTGTTCTGGAGGGCCAGTGTCTTGTAGAGTTTGTTTTCAACTTGCCTTGATACTCCTTCCTCTAAGTTTACCTCAATTATACCTACTATAGTAACACCTTAAGTAGTTGATTCAGGTTTGTTTGACTAGTTGGCAGGCCACTGTCCTACAGAACTGAATTTGAATTAGGTTATAACAATTCGCACCTTACTAACACATTTTTCTCACAATAGAAAAAAGGGTTGCCAGTAAGGGAACTCCTCGTGTTGGCTAAACATTCGTTTTCGAGTTGTCAAAGCAAAGCGTAAGATTTGGACAGCAGTCTGCTTGGCTTCCAAGTGACACTGTTGGAGTTAAGGCTTCAGGCTCATTCCTTCTTCTAGGAGGTGTGCATACTGCTCCTTCTAAGCTTACAGTGCACTTTGTCCGGCTGGGGAATTTACTGCCGAGTGCTCCAGTGTGTAACAAGCATTAAAAAAGTATCCCAGACAAGTGCTGATTTATAGGAATCGCTAGACAGACAGTATTGTTCAGAAGAAAAAAATAACTAGGGGGAAGGGAGGCAAAGCATTTGCTTGGGTGCAGCGACACAATCGGGAACTGTGACATAAAAGGCCAGGGAAGTGCAGAGCTGTCAGCACATCTAAATAACAATAACCACCCAATAGTGGCTTAGACCCGGTGGCATTCAGCCAATCTCTCCTCACTTTGCAATTACAAAGAGCTCCTGGCTCCGGGTAATCGCCATTGATCTCCGTCAGCCTAGCCAAATGTCATCGATTCAGTTTGGGAAGACTCTCAGGGCTGAAGAAGAAAGTCTGGAATGTTGGAAGCCTTTACATTTTTTGTCCCCTCTCCCCATGCTATTAAAGTTGGCAGACATGGCAACCATTCTGAGTGGCTCAATAGTCAAGGCGTTTTACTGCTGATCAGATCATATGTTTATTTACTACAGCTGAGCCTTTGAGCAAGACCCTTTATGGCTCAGTGGGTAAATACCATAATTTGCTCTGGATAAAGTTGTCTACCAAATACCAGAAATGTAAATGTTACCGGTCCTGGGTTAAAGAAGAGGTAGTATCTTTTCTGGACCCCTGCCCAGCATTTGACAGTCTCAGATACATGCATGCAATTTTTTTTACCTGTCAGTTCCCTCCAGACTGCCAATTCTCCCATTTCTTATGACAGCTACTAACCAGGAAGAATCATGGGCTAATACCTGCCCTATCTGAGTCACATAAATCCAGTCAACCGCATCTGTTTCCATGCAAGATCACAGGTTAATAGAACACACTTTCACTTAAGCATGATTTGCCCTTACCCCACATTCAAGGGCCCCCAGAGACCCGTGTTTTGCTAGAGTTGCTAGATTGACAGTAGAAACAAAGACAGCAATTCTCTTTCTTTCTGGCTCTTGGCCATGGAAAACTTTGAGATCATAAAGATTTGAACTTGAGATCTGCCAAACAGGAATTATTTCTGTGCACGCGTGTTCTCATGAAACTAGGAACTAGGAACAAGGAAAAAAATGGCCTTGTCATTTATGCACCATGACATACAACCTATAACATTCCAGAATGGAAATCTGCACTCGCTGCTAGTGCCGTCTAAGCTCGAAAGCAAAATAAAGCTTCTAATAGCCCCAAAAGTTCACAAAACTGCAAATTTGCAGCCGATATTTTTGAAACTTCATTAATTTCACTGACAATCCTGGAGGTAAAATTGCATCACTTTCCCTATAGGCATTCATTTGTATTCTTATTGCAGTTTGCCCAGCTGGCGAACAAACTCCATAGTTCAGCTGAAAGTAGCTCCAAGGACACATGCTTAGAAAAGTGACTAGAAGCCAATTATTCTTATTTCATATGTAAACATAATAAATAGCTGCATAAAGCACAAAGTGCTAAGTGCCCAGCTTCTGGAGCTAAAAGTTTCACTCCACGGTGTGTGTCGGTAGAGTTGGTTCTTTTTGAAGACGTCCAATTATTCTGCTACGCTAAGCAATTTTTCCTCGTATCTTCTGAACACACACATAGAGTAAACGTAGTCCTGATGAATTAACTCTTGGTCAATAAAGAAAAAATAAAAAAAGGGAGATTAATTGCTGAAATGTTAAATTAGGCCTGTATAGGCTCAAAGGCAAAGTGATAGAAGGAGAGGTTCGAGGGGAAAGAAAGCTTAATATAAACCGTAATTCTTTACAATTGTCCATTTTTTTGTTCCTTACCGTCTGTGCTGGGGCTCAGGGATAGAAGAGAAAGTAGATAAGGGCTTAATAAATTAACTCATGTTTCAAGAAAAAATCTTCGATTAAATAGAAAAAGAAATTCTTTCAGGCGGTGCGGTGTCACCTCACAACAAGAAGGTCCTAGGTTAGATTCTCAGACAGACAGTCTTTCTGTACAGTGTTTGCATGTTCTCCCCATGCTTGTGTGGGTTTCCTCCGGATACTCCGGTTTCCTTCTACAGAAAAAGAATCGTGTACATTAGGTTGATTGGTGATTCTAAATTGTCCATAGGAGCGAGTGTGTGTGTGTATGTGTGTGATTGTTTGTCTATGTGTGACCCTGCAATGGACTGGTGTCCTGTCCTGGGCTGTACCCCTGCCTCTCGCCTTATGTGTGCTGGATAGGCTCCAGCATACCACCCAAATTAGGTAATAAGCACGTTAGAAGATGAAAGAATGAATACAATTCTTTTTATTACCTAATTGGGGGGTCTGCTGGAGCCTATTCCAGCTCTCTAAAGGGTGAAAAGCAGTGGTATACCCCAGTCCATCACAAGGCCACATACACACTCACTACAATGGGCAATTTCGAATTACAAATCAAACCTACGCAAAAAAATTGAACCCGGGACCTTGCTTCTAACACTAAGCCACCGTGCTGCCCTAGAAGATGAAACAAATGGCTAAAATCTATTATTGTTGTTGAAATGTTTTCCCACTTTGATTTCTGCGTCTTCAAGCAGTTGGGTTGACCCTCTGTGAAAGTCAGTGCACTTTGTGTGTTAATATGCTGCCGCCTTTTATTCCCAACAATTATCTGCCTAATGAGAGTGTGGAGCCCGACTGGGAATGATGACATGCATGTCAAGATAAGTGAAGGAGTTTTTACGTTGCCTAGTAACATGTCCCACACTTAACCCTTTCTTCGCTGCATGTCTTTTCTCGGGTTGAAAGTGCAGTTGTTGTTGAGGTCACGCCATTTCGAGATTTTTAGTTTCATTCAATTAAGTCTCTCGGCCACAAACTTTAGCGTGGAGGCTGTGTTATTGATTTTTTTATGATGCATCCAGGGTGCGAGAGGTAATGGACCAGAGAAGCTTAAAGAATCAGTATTGAACTGTGCAGGGAAAAATAGAAAGCGCGTGATCATCCTCAGTAATGGCATAAATAAGAGATTAGGTCAGTTACTCAACAGAACAGTGAAGATTGGGCTTAGGATGTTGGTGCATTAAGATGGTGACTGAATGATTGTATCCTTCATTACTGCATTTTACTGTAGTAAACAACAGTAAACGGAATGTGGAAGGGATGTGGTTCCCGGACACTCCTTCCAGAAACTGTTCATCACTGGCTTTTTACAGGATACTTTATTTATTCATTCAGTCATTCAGCTTCTAACCCACTTATTCCCTATTTCTGGGTCACAGGGGTCTACTGGAGTCTTTCACAACGCACATAAGGCAAGAGGCTGGGGTACATATTAAACAGGTTGCCAGTCCATTGCAGGACCTCTAAATACTCACACTGACTCCTATGGATAGTTTAGAATCAACAACCAACCTAAAATTTAGATCTTTTTGAACTGTGGAAGGAAACCGGAGTATCCAGAGGAAGCCCCCGCAAGCGTAGAGAGAACATGCAAACTCAGCACAGAAAGATTGAAAGGCAACCATGCTAACCACTACACCACCGTGCAACCCCAGACACCCCCCCCCTTTCCCACCCACATGCTACTGATTTTTCTGAATCAACCTACCTTGTTACAGCATCCAACCATAATCTGATATGGATCATAAGGGTCAAACTCTGTTTTTCTATTCAGACAAATATCTATCTTTATTGGTGGTGTTTGCTGTCAGTGCCAGCTGGCGATGTACAGGCATCAGATGTCTGATATAATTATTACTCTGTATTAACGATTTCTGGAGCCTTATTCATCCGGCGCTTGTTTACCAGACGCTCTTCAGTCTATGTAAGCTTGATGCTCTCGCTTTCAGAGCTTTGCGTCATGCTCAGGTCTCAAAGCTCTAATGCATCTCTAGACACTGCTGATCCATCCTACAACATTAGCAGCTGAGTAATAAGCCCTCTTACTGGGATAAGCCCCATGATGTGGGAACTGATCGGAAAGGTGATGTGAACAAACAGCCTCCCGCTTGGAGGAAATATCATCAGGAAAGATATCTTGGACTAAAAGGCTAGAGAGAAGAGTTTTGCTTTTTTTTAATAGCCCTAGCTGATTGCTAACTGCTGTGGGGAAAATGCTTCAATTTTTTATTCGCTTTTGTTCCTTTAAAAAAAAAAAAAAAAGGAAGGAAGGTATGCGTCAATAAAGATGAGACATTATCTACGATATGTGCTATGTGAAGTCTTATTTTAAGACTATGAGTTGACTATAATGTCCACATGGTTCTATTTGCATACCTGTGTGTTAGCTAAGCGCGACATTGTTCTTCATTGCTTTTAGTGCCAGGAACTTTTTTATAAACGGTTCACTGCAGCCAATTTACTTACTGTTTACTTTATGGCTCATTTAACTCGCAGCAAACACAGAAGCCTCCCAGGAGGATTTCTTCTTCTTTTTCTTTTTCTTCTTTCTTCTTTAACTGTAAGGACAACATTATTGCACGCTATGCAGCATCAGTAAATTTCCGTGGTTAATAATGAGTCATTCATTTATTCATTCATTCATCTTCTAACCTGGCTTATTCCCTAATTCGGGGTCACGGGGATCTGTTGGAGTCTATCTGAATGAACATAGGGCAATAGGCAGGGGTACATCCAGGACAGGTTGCTAGATTAACGCAGGGCCATCCATAGATGAACAACCACACACACACACTCACATTCACTCTTATAGGCAATTCACAATCACTAATTAACCTAATGTACGTTTTGGAACTGTGGGAGGAAACTGGAGAAAACCCATGCAAGCGCAGGGAAAACATACAAACTACGCACAGAAAGACCCCTTAGCACCCTCTAATAATGAGTCATCTGGATATAAGTTTTATTGCTGATCGTTTTCAGTACCAGGCAGCAGTATTTTGAAGGCTACTGTGGTTAAAGTGTCGGATTGCTAATTGGAAGATCGGGCTTTAATTCCCAGCAACACCAGGTTGCCACTAATGGGCCCCAAAGCAAGGCCCTTAATTGATCAGTTGTATAAAAAAAGTCACATTGGATAAGGACGTCTACCAAATGTAGTCCTTAATTTTTTTTCTTTTTATTGCGACTTTTGGCAGGCAGCACTGTCTTGTTTAGGGCTAAACAAGGCTTGCTGTAAAGGAATGCGTGATCAGTACGTTTAAGACCGTCTTGGAATCCGGGCTGTGGAAGCCGATCACAGGTGACCTCAGGGGATCTTGGGATTCCACTGAGTAGATAGAAAGTAGTGCTTTCAAGGCTGGGATGTTCTAAGAGCCTCCAGCCCAACGAATCAGTGACAGGAATTCGCATGTCACCCATTTACTGGCTGGAGCGACCCTTCCTATTGCCCTGAGGACACAAAATAGAAAAAGACTGAGCAGAACTGACAAAGGGGTCAGCGGGATTCTTGGCAACTTTTACCATAGCCTGAAGGGAGAAATAGGTTAGGGAGGACCCTAAATGCAGCCACATGGTTGTTTACATAGCAAATGGCATTAATGAATTTGAAGGCTGATCTAAAAAGATCACAGGGGACATGAATGCCTTGATCTTGTAATGAACGATGCTTTATCCATGCCACACAAAAGGTTCTAACCTTTTGGTCTGTCTATTTTGGGTCAAAAGGATTCATTCATTCAGCCAGCTATCTTACATCACCTTATCACCAGTTCAGCAACTTAGAAGTGTGGGATTTGAACACAAGACGTTATCTACCTTTCTATCTTTAGTCTAACATCTTTACTAACCACTTATTGCATTACTTGGGGTCACCAATGCTCATAGGGCGCAAGGCAGGGGTACACTCTGGACAGGTTGCTAGTTCATTGCAGGGCCAATCATGGACGAACAACTACACACAAACACACACACTCACTCCTATGGGAAATTTAGAATCACCAACGTGCAACCTAACGTACAAGTTTTTGGACTGTGGGAGGAAACCATAGTACCTGGAGAAAACCCACGTAGGCTGGTGGAAGGCGACCATGCTAACCACTTTACCTTCTTCTTCTCATTATTATTGTTATTATTATGTTATATTATTGTGTGGGGACAACATGCAAATTCCACACAGAAAGACCCGTACCTGGGAATTGAACCCATACCTTCTTGCTTTGAGGAAACAGTTCTAACCACCAAGCCAATGTTTTGCCAATGATTTTTAGTTTTGGCATATTTCCTGCACCATGTATGTATCTGGCTGCTCCAGATGTTTTCTGAGAGACTTATTGTGATAGATGACATCATCGTCTTGTCTGTCAGGCACCTGTGTGTTTCTACTTTTTGTGTGTGTGTACTCACAGAGCAATGTGATGATAGATACGGAATGGATGAGGTGGGTGTTTGTTTGTGTGTGTGTGTGTGTGTGTGTGTGTGTGTGTGTGTGTGTGTGTGTCCGTAGTAGTAGCATGCGTTACAGAAGTAATCAGACAGATTAGTGGCCATTGTTTGCCTGCTGTTTACCCACCTGCTTCCTGGGATGCTGTTCAATATTTATCTCAGCTGGTGCTGCCTAAAAGTGGTTCATCTACCTTTTCAGAAAGTATCTGCATACTCCACTTACTGCAATGACCTTGTCTCTGTCGCCAAGAGCTCAGAACATCCTATAATCCAGGACATGTCTAAAACTAATGTTTTACAGATCTTTCAGGTGTGATTTCATTCCAGATTGATTCACATTTTTCAGATTGGATGAAGTTCCGGTCTTCTAGTAAGACCTTCCAGTCCAATGTTGTGTTTGAATGTGAGAATCTCTTTATTCAGCTCCAACAGTATTAGTGAGATCAGACACTAATGTCAGGTAAGGAGGTCTGGGGTGGGTCAGTCGCCATTCCAGTTCATCCCAAAGGGGTTCAGTGCTGGTAAGATCAGGACTTTGTATGGGGATGGGTTTTTTTTCACTCTAATAATAACCCAGTATGTGATAATGGAGGTCAGGGGTTTTGTGATCGTATCATTGTCTTGCTGGAACAGTGTTGGAGTCTCTTAGTTCCAGTGAAGGAATAATGTAACGCTACAATATGAAACAAACATCCAGGATGTGTTTCTGCTTACCTAAATCCGACTTACCTAGCGCCACTCATGATGACCAGTGGTTCTGTAGTTACTAAAGCTAAATAACTAAGCATTTCTTGAGATCTTTGCCTTAAACCTCTCATGAAGTTTAAACTTATATTTGATTCAAAAAACTGCAGCTGGAAAACTTTAATAAAAGTCTCAAATTATTCCACTCATATATATGATAATAAATATGCATAATTAATGTGTTCTCCCACCGTTTTAATGCTTATAGACTGCTTTTGATTTGTCATAACGCTGACTGCTCTCGGGATGTAAATTGCTGCAAAAATGAATCATGTGACAGGTTTCCTGCCGATATGTGAGCATTATGTTAATAACTGCGTTGTGTATGACAACATGAAGCAACACCATGAATGCAAAAAAATAAAAACCACCTACCTGAACATACTGTGATTAATATGTTGTTTACAAATCACACATCGAGGTGGGAAATGCAATATTTAGAGTCTTTCATTTATTTATGTTTCCTGAAACAAGAGCTATTACAAAAGGTTAATAAACTTTATTATGGGATGGTGTGAAGTGAAGTGAAATCGAAGACACGGGTATTCTTCATGTTGCTAAAACATGTCTAAGTACGGCACATGATAACTATAGAATATCTGACGTGAGAAAATTGTATCATTTAAGAACGAGTGTTCAGCTGAACGTTGACTTACGCATGTCCTAACTAATTGTGAGCAAAAATTTTGGATAACTTTCCTGTGTGTCGCTCAATCGCTAGCTAGACATGTGTGTTGAGTCGTCTGATCTCTGAGGTTACTATTATTCATTCATTCATTCATTCATTCATTTAGTCATCTTCTAACCCACTTATTTCCCTTATTCTGAGTCTGCTGGAGTCTATCACAGGGCCACAAACACACACACATATAGATGAACAGCCACCCACACACTCACTCCTATGAGCAATTTAGAGTCACCATTAGGATAGAAATGGTAGAAGAAAATAACTGTATCAGGAGTGGGTGTAGAGGAAAAAAGGAGAGAACCAAGTACTGAGCCTTGTGGGACACCAGTAGATTGTCTTTGTGGAGCAGATATCATTCTTTTTCAGTGGGCAGTTCCTGTAGAGTTTGCCGCTTTGAAGCCGAACTGGTTGGGATCTTAAGGTTTTTATATAAGAGGAAGAGAAACAATTGATCATAGCCAGTGTGTTGACAGAAAAGAGAAAAATGATACTGGTTTGTATTTGTTGATGTTTAAGTGATCCAGGAGTGGAGTAACCCTTGCCCTGACCAGAGGATAAAGAGACACTAATGATTGTAGAGACTAAGGTTAGAAGACTAAGAGAGATAGTCTGAAGGGATTGGATATTGTAGACAGGTGGTATGATTGCAGGACAAGATGACTGGGCTTGTCCTGGGTTGTCTTTGTAAAATTAGTCCTATTAGTGATGGTCTGGCAAATCGTCTCACCATAGAAGGAAATTGTTTTCTGCAGACATAGCAGAGGATCTCAGGGGTTGAGCGATGAAAAAATGTAGAGCATAAAATGTTCTTTTGTGGAAGTTTGGACAAGAGGAGAGCATGTTAGCAGAATATTAGAATTAAAGTTTAAAGTTTTATAA
This sequence comes from Pseudolaguvia tuberculata, assembly GCA_026260255.1. Classification (NCBI taxonomy): domain Eukaryota; kingdom Metazoa; phylum Chordata; class Actinopteri; order Siluriformes; family Sisoridae; genus Pseudolaguvia; species Pseudolaguvia tuberculata. Next base: position 6,039,501 of record JAOTRA010000001.1, on the reverse strand, counting down.
ATAATCAACATACAAAAAGGAGATCGACTTTGGTTAAAACCTTACTGGAAATCGGGGAAAACAGCTAAAACGTTAAATATTCATGACATTTCTCTGACTCGAGCTGTCCTCTCTGACTGGAAGATTTCCGAAATGAATTTTACATCTTTACATTATAATATTTCAGCATTCATTCATTCATCGCTTATTCCTGAATCCGGGGTCATGGGGTCTGCTGCGCCTATCCCAGCACACATAGGGCGAGAGGCGGAGTACACACTGGACGGGTCGCCAGTCCATCTCAGGGCAACACATAGACAAACAACCATTCACACACACATTCACTCCT
>JAOTRA010000001.1:6018675-6032715 GCA_026260255.1 Pseudolaguvia tuberculata | reverse complement strand
GGCAGCATGTTTTTGCTCATAAGCTGTGCACAGTTGATCCGTGAGCCAAGGACTCAACCTGTGGTTCATCTCATGCATTGGCTGCTTGATTAATTTCTAATTTCCCTAGCAGGTTTTTTATTTTACCAAAAAGAATAAATAAGAATAAAAGGCAACTTAGCTACCGTATATTGTTTTTAAAGAAAATTCATGACACGGGTGGTGTTAAGTTATCATTGTCTAGCGGAGGAGCAGAAAAGCGGTTAACCGCTGCAAGATCATATGCTAGGAACAGGAAAGAAATAAAAATTGCAGATGATTTTATGTAATACAGCTATTGTGATTGACACAGTCTTGTGGGTATCAAGGCAAAAGAAACTGTCTGCTCATTACATCTCAGCGGAGTGGGAGATGTGAACTCTGGTGCTATAGACACGCCCCTCCTAGAGTCACACACTGCTGAAACTGGCATTAACAGCTACCAAAGCCCAAGCTGGTAAAATCTCTATTTACATGTGCAAGCCTGTGTAAGCAGATCTATAATTAGTTAAGATGTGGTCCCTGCCAATTAACAACCCCCCCCCACACACACACACACCCAGTTTGTGTTCGACACCTCAAGAAATACTCCAATAGGTAGTGATTGTCTTTTCCACCATTCCCTACCCCACGCCACTTCCTTTCTCATTTTATTTGGTTCAGCTCCTCCGGTCTGGTGAGTTTACTGAGCACTTTGACCCCTCTGCAAATTACCCAGCTTTTTCTGGAGGAAGAGTGTGTTTGCTGTGATCTAGCTGGGGTAAGTAAGTAAGAGGGTAATTGTTGAGTCGCCTGTACTGAGCTCGGTGAACCGGTAAACCCCACAGCCAGCGCAGTCATGCTTCTGTAAACCAAGAGTCCCGAAAGAAAAGGACCACCTGCAATTTCTTAACAGATTAGGCTAGTGAACAGCAGGGAAAGTGAGTGTGCTTATTCAGGGAGGGGGTGGGCGGTGGGGGTTGGGAGTTGGTGGAATGTCATTCAGATTCTATGCTGCTTGTTCATCGCCACCTGTTTTCCAACAAAAGACTCAGTCATATGAAAGGCGCCTGCTTTCATGCCAGATTCTTTCGAAATCATTTACCTTTGAGTAAAGGATTTGCCAAGTACTTAGGTTAATTGATAACATATTAACCCTAAGATTAGGCTCTGCATTTTAACAGAATGGAAATACCGACACTTATAAAGGATGTTTATTCCAATCGTGGCGACATTAACGGCCAACCGTATGAGCTAGAAGAAAAGGAAGGGGGGAAAAATCCAAGATCTTATCTTTAACAGATAAAGAAGGTTTGTTCCACCGCCAACTGATTGACCCGATCGCTTCCTTGATATCCTTTCGAGTGCCGTGTCCTTGACACGAGTCTGTTTAGAAAACAGACACGTTTATTACCTAAACGTCTAACCTGGATGAAAGATTAATGAGTACCAGTAATGTCGTGTTCCTCCTTTTTGAGGCAGCGTAGTCTGTTAGAAATATGTATGTCTACATGTATGTCTCATAAAAAATAAAAAACTCATTGTACATAAATCGGCTGAATTCTGTAGATTAATTTCATTCGGATGTGGCTATTATGATTGCGGCTTATGATTTAAAACCGACACGTGATAGGCTGCAGTATTAGACCTTACCTTTAGGGGCAGTCAGATTTTGTTCCTAGTTATATTTAGGGTGTACTGACTCACTTCCAGGTGTGCTTTGACACCAAACTACTGGAGTGAAAACAAATTGAAAGTCTCTGTTTTCTACATCTAGAAGCTCTGCACATTGTTTTAACCTTTTTGAACTTGCATACACTATACTGCTGAAAGTTTGGTCAGCTGCGGATCATACTTCCAGATTTTTCCATCTCAGATGGACATACTTCAACTTCTTATGTTTTTAGTTTCTGCATTATTTGTATCAATGGTTATCATATGACATAAACTTTCTTTAAACATAGAGAGCAACCTCCTAGATAAATCGCTTATAAATGAACAAGGTCGTATTTCTCACGCTATGTCCCCATTCTTTCTACAAAACACTTCCTGTTAAAAGTGAATGAAATATGATGAGTAAAAATTACATTTACTATCTGTAGTAGATAAACAATGAGTTTTCATGTTAGCAGTAAATCAATTCAACAAATACAGACCTTAATGGAACATTATACTTAATTTTCCATGGCAAAGTTGATATTGGCATGCTGTTGCTCTATAAGTGTTTCCTTTCTTTCAGTCTGGGTTAGGACCATTTCTTCAAACATGTTTGTTTTCACTAAGGTGTGTAAACCACAGTGAGAAGTCAAACAACCAAAGAAACTAGCATTCTTTCATGCAGATACGGCCAGCTGTCGTCTAGGGGATTGAGAGGAAACTTGAAGCACTTTATTAGTCTGGAAGAGGTGATCATGAGATCAGGTTCAACTACTATAGCAACCCTAGAAATATGTAGCAGCTTTGATGCCCCCCTAGCTTTCTAGCATCAGGGAGTCCAGGGGTTAAAAAAAAAAAAAAGTCGCAGAAATTACATATTTGACTGAAACAAACAATAAAATCTTTCACCCGGTTCCCAACTCTGGCAGAGGTGAACCAGCAAACATAGCCAGTGATGTGGACGCCACCAAGCAGCCCTGTGTTACTTCTCACAGCTAAACGGCAGCGGCTGCTTTTAACACCAGACAACGGCTTTGCCTCTCGACAAATGTTTTTGTTTCCAGCTTTCTGCAGCCATTTTGTTTTTACACCGGTAGCCGACACAGGCAATTTTTTGTACAAGTCATCAATGAAGGGCAGACAATGTTTTGTCTTTGGTACTATAGTAGGTTAATGTTGAAAATGGAACCATTTTTTGCTCATTTATAGCTATGTTGGAATTTGGTTGTTCTGTGCTGGCGCACCAACCCAAACCCAATGTTCTGGCAAATAAGCTCTTTTAATAAAGTGCCATAAAAATGCTTAAATTAACACGTCCCTTCAATAAAGAAGCAGCCGCTCTATAGTTTTCTTTTCTTATTTCATGGACTATTCAAAGGGCGCCACCTTTACACATCACACAGACTTCTAACCACTGGGTACTTCTAGGTGCTGATGTGGATACACTGCTCTGCACAAGCTACAATTTGTCAGGTGTTTTGCAACGCTGGAATGTGTTTTGGCGAAACTTTTAAGTCTACTACGGTATTTTACAAAATATTTGCTTCCATGACTTATCCACTTCCTCTTCTTTAATTTTTACTTATTCTCTCAGAAGCAAAAGAAAAATACAACCCGTGTCTAGTAGCAACACATTCAGTAAAGGTTTTCTCACGATCGTGTAAAGACATGTTGCCACCTGGTCGTAGTTGCTTCTTATCCAGATGTTTTTTTTTTTTTATATCTTCAGTTCATTAATTTTTTATTTTATTTCTTTATTGTTAACAGTAGGTTTGTTCTGTCAAAACAGGTGGTAGTTGTAACATTTAGACATCCTACATTGCATGCTCGTGATTCAAGCTAGAATCAGGCTTAGTTGACCACTACTGTGCCTATGTGAACTAATTTTAGCCCAAATATTTTTAATCTAGAATTGACTCCATAGATTTGTTTCTTTTTAACAGGTTTTGTGTGCAAGTTTTATGACTTTAAGCCATCTGCTTCTCCCAGATGAGTTTGCATGTGATTGTATGGGGATGGCAGTTGAATGTCACTGTTCTCTCGGCACATGGAATCTACCTTTAGAAGAATAGCAGCCCTCGAATCTGGTGACTTTGTGTGCGTCAAACACAAACACCAAAGGTGGAAATAGGTTTAGAGTTCCTCTGCAGCACTGCACCATGGTTTGTTCTGAGCAAACATCCATCATCTTTGAAGTGCAGTCTTTCAGCATAAGAGTCGTTCAGCACTGTATCTGCTTGTCCTCTTGACGTCTTTTCCAAATACACACGTTGGGATAGAGCGAGAAATGGAGAGATATATGGGACACTATGGATAAAATGATGTATTATAGCGTGGGTTTTTTTTTTTCTTCCTCTGCCGGTTGTTCAACACTGTCATCTCTTTGGCTAAGAAAAAAAAATTACCAGCCACTTTACCATCCCAATACACCCCCTCCTCCCCACCACCACCACTTCCAGCCATCTCTACTCCTGGTAAAAGTTCTTCCCCAGTCTTTCTTCCTTTTCTGTGTCTCTTTTCTCAAGCACGCCAAGTCGCATAATCTCTTCTCAGTTAAAGAAGCAGCACCAACATTTAACCAGTTTAGCTTAAAAAACTCTGGCATCGACTTGGCGTGAGCCAAATTGCTCGTTCACAGGATCAGGAATTTGCTCTTGGTGCTGAGCCAACTTTTCAGTGACGTCAAGTGGCAGATCAGATTATTTATTTTCACTGATGGAGAGGCTAGATGACTGCAGCAACTTCTCAACTTGTTGGTAGACTCTACATGGGCCCACGTGACCTTCCACTATTTTATTTTTATTTATTTTTTTAAGTCTGTCTCCAGACCCCCACACTCGCCTGCTCCTCCTCTCTGCTTATTAACCTGTTTCTAAACTACCACTGTTTGTTTGGAGGTTAACAGGTTCTCACCAAGCTGTTTTTACACTCAAGTCGTCCTTGGAAAGCCTCAAGAGGCACACCAGGCTGACTTGATGGGGTGGGTCCCAAGCTGTGATTTGTAAGCGCCCTCAGCTTGCCAGCTGTCACATTTTCCACCTGTCTTTCTGCACCACAGAGCTGGTGGTGGTCTTCATGCAGCATCTGACATCACTGATAAAACAAGCCAAATGAGCAGCTTTAATGTTTATAGTTTACCCAGTATGCTCATCAGCAGGCATGTGAAACAGCTCTTAAAAAAAAAAGGCTTGCAGACAGAGCGGCCATTACCACTTTGATTACAGGCTATTTCTGGATAAACTCGCCTCCAATGCAGCTCAGACATAATTTGAAAGGTCACAGTGCGCATCTTGTTCATCGTTCGGCAAAGATGTGCTGGGAGGCAAATATAATTTATTTTGACAAGTTGTCCAGAAAAAGGAACTCTGGGAGGGCAGTCCGAGGGTATTTTTGTCTCCTGACCATCTCATTCCTTTGGAAGGTCATGAACGCCCAATGTTCAGAAACCATTAGAAATATTATTTATTCCCCATGGCAACAGTTTTTAGTTCTTTCAGGCGGCTTCTGGTTGATTGGCAAAGCTGTTTAGCGATCACGTTTCTTAGCCCCACAGCTTTTGTCTGGAAGTGGCGGTTCCTGTAGCAGGTCTGAAACTCGTTCTCAAGCTCTGGTTAATCGCTTGAGATTCTTGCAAAACCTAATTTAAACCAGAGTTTAATCTCTGATACAGCTTGGAATGAATGGATAAGATACCTGAAGAGACATGATACGAAGAATACTATATAGTTGCCTCCCAATTATTGTAGCGCATGGGATTTTTTTTTAGGAAACCCTGAATTATCTCTGGTTTTAATAGGCATGACCTTCCATACCATGGTGCTTTTTTTTTTTTTTTATAGAACGCCAAAGATCGCATTGACATCAGATTATAGTAAACCTCATTAAGGACTGTAACTGTGTTCATACAGCTAATCAAGGCGTAAGCGTTTTCTGCTGCGCTCCAACATTTTCTACTTCCCACGGCTCATTTAGCTTTGCCTCGAATTAAAACATCCAGGTGTGAGGTCTGATGGGATTCTGTAAACCTTTCAAAATGGGTTTGATGTGATTAGGGAAATTCCCAAATGCTGGATATAAGCAGTAAACATAGTTGATACCTGATTTAGAGGCTAATCATAGTTTGGGTTTATTTATTTATTTTTTTAAATACAGTTTTAGAATTTGGAAAGGAAAACATAACCCGTCTCTAGATCACAAGTGATCTATGTAACCCAAAACCGTAGGAGGCTTTGTATTAAAAATAAGAGGCTAAAAGCGTCCCATTGTTGGAAGAATGTGTACAAAGGCAAGATGGCCGCCGCACCCTTTACTCAAATATCAGCATTACTGCCAGGTCACTTGGTTCACAAATGTTCTGCAGGCATGTGGGGACCCACGTGTTTACAAGGGCACATCCAATTTAAAAACGGACTGGGTGTAACTTTTTCCTACCACGCAATGTTGTCTCTCTCAGCAGCGTCCTTTCATATTTTTTATTTATTTATTTTTTTGTTATTGTAGGTGTTGGAGAAATCACACACGGTACACTTTTCCTTTTACATCTCATAAGTTCCAATATTTGCTCGAACACGTCATGTACTCCAACATGCTCTTTGTTGAAATATGATATTACTCCTGAAATATGTGTTGTATCTGTAATCTGACAAACGTGCTGGTAGCCACTGTATGTCCTGTTTTCATGCTGTGATTAATCAGAGATGTGTTTTAAAAGCAGAGATCATCACACACCAAATGACCAAAATGTTTTTAATCATTTACAGGTCTTATTTTCCAACACTGGAGCTGTTAATGTCACAAATTAAGTCACTTGATTACCTTTGACCTTACTGCAGTTCTATAATACATTCATCCACTGTTTAATTTTTCTGTCGTTTTCTATTTAATCTCAGCCTCTGTCCCGTGATTTGTTTGATTTTATTATGAACGTACATCCAAATCCTGAAATCAAATTGGCGGACTAAACTAGCTAAAAATTGTCTCTGTCTGCTTCCCAAAAAACCTTTGTGGTGTTTTTTTTATATATAAATGAACACAGCACCGACCAAACGTACCCGATCAAACCAAAAACAGGATGTGAAGTCAAAAGGTGACATTGTGATATTTTTTTAAATTAAAAAAAATAATAATAAAAAATGTAAAAGGACTGAATGCATACCTTCGTCTAATCAAAGGACCCCATTAGTCCAAAAAATGAACAGATTTCTGTTTGAGCTAATGGACAACACCGGTACTGTTAGAAAATTTTTAGGTCTCGCAACAAGAAGACGTGCTTAATCGAGTACACACCATTGTTTTAGATTGTTACTTCCATTGTGTATTCCACACTTTTCCCACTACACCTTTAATTTAGCTATCGTAAGGTTGCCAGAAAGAACGATAAGCGGACAAGCACCAATTTCTCCATTTTGGTCCTACTTTCTGCTACTATGAACACGACCGTACTTCTAATCATCCATATCCCTGTCTATTCATCTTTTTATATCCATCCATCATTATCATTCAGTTACACTCTTTTCATATTCATCTCTTTTACTCTCTCAATCTCACTTTCTTTTACCCTTACTTTTAGATAATTAGAAGCTGTCTTTACTAGCTTTAGTGTTTTCTTGTGTGGGTTTTCCGATTTTTTTTTAGTATTTTTTTTTTTACCACTGCTCAAATTACATAGCAGCAGATGCAGTGGGTATTCAAAAGTTCCTCTCAGCAAATGTCTGTACTTGCAACTTTATTTATTTATTTATTATTTATTTATTCATTCTTAGCCGGGGTGTGTCCCACAGCCACCAAATTATCAGCTAGGATATAGCCGTTACTGTGAAATGAATAAATAAACGACTAAATAAGCTGTATGTCATTTTCTGTTTCATTAAACTACTAAGGCTTTGTTATAAATAATCTAAAGTGGTGCTGCCTGACAGAATGATTAGAAATGCGATCTGCTTTCTGTACAACCAGCAGAAGAATAAGAATAAAATGTTTTCTAGTTGATTTGAAATGGAATCCATTATACGATCAGAGAATAAGAAAGCTTTTGCTGACAGATTGGCACTTGCTTAAGTCAGCGTTGTAAACTTGTAGACTGATGAGTTTTTGATATCACTCCATTGCTCACTTGAACGCCTCTAGTGAACGAAAGAATGATGCCGCGTTTGACTCACGCACGCGGTGAGCATAATGACAAAGACCCCTCATTTACTTTGGACTGTGGTGTGGGCTTGAAATATATGCTTAAAAGGGTCACAATACAGTTACATCACATATTACAAAGCCTATCTTTTCACATCATGTACAACAAATACAAAGCCAGAGGCAGCAAACAGTTTTTTTTCACCAGGCTTGCTTTTAAGACAATGGTTGCGTGTGTCTGCTTAAACTAGGGGAGTTTGAGAAGTTTACAGCATTGTAAGGCATTGAAACGCTAATTATATTAATTATATATTACATAAACTCCTTGGCATGTAACATTTAAAATATCGGTATGTACATTATTGTGCAAAAAGGGATCACTGTAGAATTAAGAATTAAAACTTCTGGCCTTAAATAGGGCTATTAAAATACATTTTAGGCTACCCAAATAAAGGGCTACCAAGAAATTTTTTTTTTCTATGAAAAGAATAGAAAGTTTGTACAGATTTTGTCAACCAGCCACTTGTTGTTGTTTCACTATTATTTTCCAGAAATAGTGTTTGAGCTTCACCAGTGTCGGAGTAGAATGCATTTGCAGACTGAGTGACTCACCACAGTCTTTATAATCCTATCCAACACTGCAAGCCCCCGTATGTGTTGTGCACAAAGGGTGTTGCCACGGTGCCAGAGGAAACACGCCGCTGGCTTCCAGAGCTTCAGTTTGTAGCAACCTTTTATAGACCCTGCGCCATTCAAAAACCTTTCATGTACCAGACGTAAGACTTCTTTGGTAACGTGAACTTATTTAGGCTGCACTTGATGCAAAGACAGTTGGAGAAAATATCGGGTTTAGTTTCAACTGCTGAAATGGATTTAAGCCTCATCGGGTCTCCTCTGCTGACTGACTACAGCCTCTTCCGGAAAGGAATTTAGGGATGGTCATTTTTTTTTTCCTGTTGCTGAAAGGAGGTCTTTATCTGTAACTGAAGATGGGTTTGAACCCATCCTTTCATGTGCTTGTAATTCTATCAGGCTGTCCTGCTATATAGAGTTGGGGAGGCATAACCAAACTTTGGTCAAATTCATGAATGACGGATTTTCATTTATCAGGATCAGAAGAATGAAGTTTTTGCCTCAGGGACTTTCTCTGTCTGTCACCATCAGTGTTGTCTAAGTTAGGTGGGTTATTTGTTGTTCAATAGCTGTAGCAGGTTGTTTTTTAGTCAAGCACCCTCACTCATATGGAGAGACTAGAAGAAAGTGTTTGTAGCTTTTTTTTTCTGATATCTGGAGAGTCTTGTTTTCTTTCATGAAGGTCTTTTTAGACTTGCCAAGCTCATTCACTGGCAACTCTGAAAGCACTAAATGGCTTAAAGCATTTAGAGGCTCCTGCATTGAGGCTGACATGTTTTACTGCACAATCTCCCTTGGTTATGGTGGGAGAGAAAGAAACCTGGCCATGCAGCCCACTACTTGGTGAAGCATTTGTATTGGTCAACCAGTGGGTTGAGGTTTCCTTTTTTAGTTGCATGTGAAAATCGCTGACATGCTGTAGGAGACTGCCAGCATGGTTTATTGTTGTGGCACGTGACAATGAGAACAAAACATAGAAACAAATCAGTTGGCAAGTAGCGAGTGTTTTTAAAATCCGAACAGGAACACACTGCAGGGGTAGCGGATGGTTGGTCACTGACTGATCTTGGCATTTATGACATTTCTCATCATGCTCCATCCATTCTTAATCTGGATTAGTGAAGAGGGTTCCTAACCAGAAAAAGTTATTTCACATAGATTCCCAATAGAAAGCCTCCTTTCTGTTAATCTTTTTGATTCCGCAGTGCAGGTGTTTGGTTGCTGGATAACACCAACCAAACTTCAAAAACAGATATTTAAAAAAAATATTTATATATTTTGGCATTGAGGGAAAAACACTGCAGACTCTATCATAAGCACAGATTACTGTACAAAGCTATCGTATTTACACGTCTACTAAAGGAGTTCTCTGTTTTCACTAGGGTCCCGAATAACTACGGGTGAGCGCAAGCTCTTCTACTGTCTCTCCCTTCATAGTCTGAATCCTGGCTAGTGTATCAGCAACAGGGAGGGAGGGATGAGCCTCTGGGGAAATCATTTGTATTGTTTGGATCTGGATCCCCCTCTCTTCAAATGCATAAACCCCGCTGCCCACTGCTTTCCTTTTTTAAGCTCTCCTCTTATGATGAGCTTTACTTGAAAAGGACCAGTATGAATAATAAACTCCCAGCGCAGAGTATTCCCTCTATGCTTTTTTAAAAATTTTTTAACAATAGCCAAAAACAATAGATATGTATTCTTTCCTCTACCACGTTAACACTTTACTCAGTTGGACAGTGGACAGACTCTGTCTTAACGCATTTTTCTTCAGTCTGCTCAGTCCAATGTGTCTTTCAAGGACATGTTTGGTAATGGCTGAGCGAGTTTTCCAAGCCAGAGCAAAGACAGCGGTGAATGTTAATAAGATTAGACTTATCCACCTGTGTGAACAGTATGTGTATGAGAAATCAAAGAAAAGTGAATGGGAGCAAATCAAGGGTCTGCCATACTTTCAGTCGAATGCAGGACAAATTGGGAATGGGAGGTAGGGGTGGTCTCATCATTTTGCCCTTTTCTTTAAACTCCTTAACTAGACATCACTAGGTATTCTTTCATATTAAAATGCACGCTAATGAATTTCTTTCCTCTTTTACCAGATCTCAGAGGCAACCTTTAACAATGGGATTTGAGGAGTACTGAAGAATCTTTGACAAAAGGCAAGAGAAGAGGGAAAAGCAGCAAGAACAAAAGAAAAGGCTTGCCTAGGAGCTGGGGCACTTCTGAGCAAAAAAAACAAGAAAAGAATCAGTTCTTTGGACCTCAACAGGGGGTGTGCATGCTGCCCCCTCAACTGGACATTCTTTTCTGTGCCAGAGCGAGACAACAAAAGCAAGTATGCGCAATAAACTGAGCAAGTTCCAGGATGCAGAATGCTGGTGCATGCTGGGACTGGGGAGCAGGACTTTAACGCTTCTCTTACTGACAGTCCTGCTCCCAGCAAAGGCTCAGGCTTTATCACTCCAGGGATCCTTGGAGGTGCTGGGGGACATGGCACAGCTGGAGGCCTCCATGCACTCTGCAGTACTCTCTAACCTCCAGGAGGCGCAAGCAGTAGTATCTGCAGTGGCGCAACCAAGTGGCTTCCCAGATTCCTTTGCCGTAGTCGGAAGGATGTTCCAGATGCAAATTCCCACTAAAGGCAAGGATTCTGGCAGCATAATTACGGTGAGTTAAATCAATTATTCTGTAAAATACTGTGCGTGTAATATTTTTGTCTTCGTTGGTTCGCAAAGCAGCAAATGTAGGCAGCGGGAGAAGTGACATTGCCTCTAGCGTCGCTTCTGGAAAGTTATTCCATGCTTCTTTTCAATCCGTTAAAGGTAGCAGTACCTCCTAATAACGGAACACAACTTAGAAACCCCATGAGTGCATCACACATTAAGGCCCAGTGCACTCACAAAATTCAGAGGATGTACGTGCCCTGCATTCTGATCAGTCTTTGTAATACCATCTATTAGATAGCTTGGGTACCATGTGCAAATACTGTTTAGGTTGGTAAGAGAACATGCTGTTCTTTTTAATGGTAAAACAACCAGAAGTGGATTGGACTATTCGCAATCTTTGTGGATTAACATCGTATAAGGTCATTTACATTTGATACATGTCTTGTCTTCTTCTAAAGGTATTTTATCTTTCCCCAAACAGCCCCCAAACAGGTGAGGGGATGATTTTTAACCCCCTTTCCCCCAGTTTCCTTGGTAGTTTCTGTACAGGCATGACTCCCAGCATTTAATTATTTTTTGCCATTTTCTTAGATTTTTTTTCCCCTACGGCTGCTGTTAAATCCTATATTCATAGGATAATTTGTGCTTTTCTGGAGCATTTCTTAAGTTTTCGTGCACAAAACTGACAACTGACAATTGACATGTGCACCTACTTTGTGCCTTTCTGAAATTGGTGTAACATAGCAAAATAACATTTTATTCAGTGAATGTAGGCTTTATTTTTATTTGTCCTGAATCTGTAATGGTAATTATTTAGCATGCTGATGAATGTTACTGAGGTCAAATGAACAACCAAAAATTGTAGATACCAATTAGTTCTATCTTTTTAGTTTGTTTTGAAACTACCAAGGTTTGTATTGCAAACCTTGATGCTTGCAAATTTTAACACGTGCTACACATGCGATCACTCAAGGTGTCATTTGGCAACATTTTCAGAACGTGGCTAAACACTGGAAAAAAATGTGCAGTGCCCTGCTATTCTATAACTCTGCTGCTACTTACACTTACAATAAAACCTATTTATTCCTGATATCTGTGCTTATTTAAAATTGCTAAGGTGGACACTTCTGTGGTTCACTAAGTGTTCTGTGGACACTTGAGCTTCTTCTGCTCGTTTTTCATTATTTATATCCTCTGCCTGGCCTAAAAGCTGTTTAAATAGTGAAGTTAATGTGCAGTATAATAATAATAATAATAATAATAATACAGTGGTAACTTGTCCCTTAATGATTTTTTTAAGATATTCGTTGTTAGTACTTTGGGTTATGAGCCAGCTTCAAATTCCCCCCACCACTAGTTGGTATAGCGAACGCCAGAATGAACACCGTAATATACACCCAGCATTCTGTGTCTCACTCAATAGTAAGTCAGACAGGTGAAGTCGTCTGATCTCCAAGTTAACTGAATAAACTCACTAAAACTACTTTATTGCAGTGCATCCTATTAAATGTTTTTTCGACAATATTCGTTATTTATATTTTTCCCCATGAAAAGCATTTAATGAGAAATATTGTTCTAAACTTGAACGAATTGACATTTTCTGTTCATTTCAAAGTTACATTCTCAGTCACGCGAATAAAAATTAAACTAGTAAGTCAAATCTTGCTCATCCTGTTCACTTCCTGTCCAACCCCACTTTCTCTTCCTTGTTTCACCGAAAGATTTAAAGACACGTGTGTTTTTGGTTTTATCTAAAAAGTGGACGCAGAAATAAATTCTGCAAATAAACTTGCGCGTGTTACCCAAGTGTGTCACCGGTAATGGTGACTTGCGTATCCAGGCTGTGGGGAAATCAAAGTATTTCTTTCACCTTCATGGTTGAATGTAAACATTATTGGCATGTACTGTGCGAAAAGCTAGATAAAGCGTTTATGACTGCATCTCTCTGTATTGTATTGAATGTATAGCTGTTAATGGCCAGTCGAACCTGTTCCTAAGAAGAAAATTTTCAAAAGTCGTAAGATTCACATTTGACCTGCTGAGCTGTTCCAATCTATAATGCACCCGATTGATTTCCTGTCCTAAGCCTGTTAAACTACAGGGAACTAGATGTGAATGGAAAAATATAGACTGGGTAAAAAAAAAAAACCCACAGTATCCAAACGCAAGAAATATTAGCAGATTTTCCTTTATTTTTAGTGAAATATGTCCAAATATATATTTCTATTTTTGAGGTTTTTAATGTTTGCTGAATCCTTTTTTTTTTTTTTTTTCCTCCCCTTCCTTTTTTCCATTTTCCTGCCCGTTTCCTCCAATTTTCGACACCGGGATCCTTCTACGTTCCCCAGCCCCTCCTTTTTTTATTTTCTTCCTCCAACAAAGACTGGCACCGAAATCTAATTAGCCATGGCTATGCAGTAGCAGAAAGCTTTGTATTTCGGTAGCTTGCAAAAAAAAAAGCAGCCTTGGGAATGTGACTCATTCAGTTTCTATTTAAATATAAATCATGCCAAGTCAGACCAGTTATATTCAGGGGTTATGCCTTGTGTTGTCTTGTTGTGATTTCTCTTGCATAGCAACCTTTTTTTTTTTTCCCGCAGCGGTGTGCTGCATGGAAGCATAACATTATAGTCATTTAACAGGGGCCTTTGAAAAACATTTCTGTAAACCTCAATGCTTTTTTTTTTTTTTTTTTTTTTTTTTTTAATTTACAGTCTTTTTAGTCTTGCACAGAAAATGGCAAGGAGAAAGGAAAATGAGTCCCATGTCCGGATGTGAGGCTTCCAGCTCTTTTTCTTCGCTCTGTCCACAAGAGAGCACTGCTGAGACTTGGACGATGCCGTTCCTTTTCCTCTAGATAAATCTGTACCGTTGTCTAATTCCTTAGTTTCTTTCTTTGTCCTTCGGCTGCTCCCGTTCGGGGTCGCCACAGCGGATCCATGATCCGCACATTAGACTTGGCGGG
>JAOTRA010000001.1:6008137-6018359 GCA_026260255.1 Pseudolaguvia tuberculata | reverse complement strand
CGGCACTAAGGCTACTCCCTAATGGCTGGGAATTTATGGCCAATTTAGACTCACCAATCCACCTAATGTACATGTTTATACTGTCATATGTTACACAGGATAAGGAAACTTTACTGCTCCTTCCTTTGGCGCGACCACCAGAATCTCTTCCATTTGCTGTAATCCTGAGTTGTTTTTTCCTGGAGAAACTTTACTTATATTGTATTTAAACCTTACATTTATTAATTGTGTCTTCCATACGTGTTTATTCTTTACTTGGGGTCACAGGGGTCTTCTGGAACCTATCCCTGCTCTCTAAAGAGTGAAAGACAGAAGGAGTACACCATCTATGCCAGTCCAAAGGCCACACACAATTTGGAATGGTCAATCAAACTATGTATCACACCATTAGGAAATGATTTTAATGTCATGTAATTAAAAAATTAATGATTGAATTAAATCACAGAACTTAATTAAAACATCCACATATTCCTTCAAATTCTCTCTCAATCCATCTCTTTCATGGTTGTTCCAGGTAAAAGGGGGGGGGGCAGCATATTCACTTTCTCAAATTCCATTCGAACCTTTTGGAACAGACAATGGAATAATATGTAGATATTTGGGAAGCATATCTATATAGGAGACAATTTAATAATTTTCTTTATTATTTTCAGATTATATTTTTCTTGGTGACTTGATGGTCGAGGCAAGAAATTGAAATATATATTAATTTTACTTCCAGAAAGAGATGCGTCTAATCCGACTCTTGATTAGATATTCATTCATCTTTTAGCCCGCTTATTCCTTAATTCGGGCTCATGAGTGCTGCTGGAGCCTATTCTAGCACACATGGAAGTGGTGGCTTGGTGGATAAAGTGTTGACCAGAAAGACCTCCACCAAGCAACCGCTATGGACCCTTGTGCAAGGCCCTTAACCCACAATCGCTCAGTTGTACGAAAGAGATCAAATGTAAGTCACTGGATAATGCTGTAAATTTAAATGTAAGCATGGGACAAGAGGCAGGAATACACCCTGGACAGATTGCCAGTCCCTTGCAGGGCCTAACATAGTGTCCGTGCTGACTAGTACTTCACTGCGCTGTCTGGTACAATAAAGACCAGAAAGCAGGTTCTTTCAACCAAACAGTCTTTTTCCAGTTAGAGGACTCTGCCCTGCTCTGCCCTGTTGTCTTTGCAGGCTTAATTTCAACCTCATGTCTCAGACATACCATAGCCTGCCTATCTTCTTAGTGGTCCTACCACCAAAACAATGAAGCTCTGTTTGTATAATATTGAGCTCCCCCGCATGTGCCTGCTGACAGTAAAGTCCTTTCTTCGTCTTTTGACGGCTGAGTTTTCACTTCGTTCCTTTAATTCCTTCATGTCGGAGCAACACAAGTATTTTTTTCCGCTGTTTTACCTTGATTAAGATATGAAGTGCGTCCCAGGAGACCACAGACTTCTTCTGGTTCAGATTTTGCATATTGTGCTCAGCTCCTTCCCAAACGTTTGTACCTTGAAATCTTGTAAGCAAGGAAAACTTACATAATGTTGCTAATCTAAAACTTTATTTTTAAAAAATTTTTTGCTGTTGGCAGAGACTTTTGTCTCTTTCTTTAGTCAGAGCAGCTTTCATGAATCATCAGTTTGGAAAGTGTGGTAGACTAAATGTTAGTGGTCTTGTGGTTTTACTGCCAGTATTTTAGATTTTAAAAGGCACAATTTTAAACCTTTTATACCAGAGAACATGTGTAATGTTCCGTTCTGTTCATACAGAACTTAGTAAAAGGAATCTTCAGGAATCTATCCAAACTGGATACTATAAAGAAAAATGTGATATTGAAGGAGTAAAATCTGCAGACAGAACTACTGCAGACGGAAGATAACAAACGATGGGATGATCTGATACCACCTAATACGCTGCTGTTTATTTAACCACTCTAATGTTGATTATTATCCTGTTATGACACATTCAAAATGTCAATCAATTAATGTCAATCTGACAGACACACACACACACACACGGAGAGGGAGAGAGAGTGAGCTCGTTGAATTTCCATGCATTGACATTAGATTTTAAATGATGGCACATTTACTGCTTTTTTTATTGTTATCCTTTGTTAGATAAGCAGATTTTGATTTGTAATTCTGAAAATATTAACCTGTGATTTTGCCTGAAGTTTTTGGTCACTTAAACATCACAAACATCTTAGAGATGTTGTGCTTGAATGAGATCTTTATTCAGCTCCAATAGTATTCGTGAGATCAGACATTGTCATGTAATGAAGTCTGGGTCGGGTCAGTCATCATTCCAGTTCATCCCAAAAGAATTCTTTTTTTTTTTTTTTTTACTCATTATAACCCAGCATGTGATAATGGAGGTCAGGGATGTTGGGCTCAGGGTCATTGTCATGTTGGAGTCTCTTAGTTCCAGCGAGGGGAATAATGTCACTCTACAACCTACAGCCAACATTCTAGATCAACTCTAGACTTCCAGGTTTGTAGTAACAGTTTGGACAGGATCCACATACGGATCTGATTGTCAGATGACTTTTGACAATATAGTGTGTTCTAACAGTGACTAATTTCTAACAGTGACTCCCTGTAGTATTGAGGTTTTAGGCCCACAATTATTTTAACCTCTTTGTAGATTAGTATAGAATTCTGAGCAGCGCACTACTACATGTATAGCCGGAAGGTGTGACTATAGAAGCCCTTACAGCTGTAGAGTTTGAACACAGAAATAATCTAGCTATAGCACCCAAACTGTTAAAGTAGCCATGATCTGTCTCAGAAACTTCATCCTTACATTATTTATCAACCAGAATTTATAATTTACACTTCAGCATATGCGATTATCCCACTCATCCTGAATTAGGGATTATGCAAGTTTAGTCTAAATGTCTGATAACACCTTGGGATATGCCGAATATCTTTTAACTAGTATATGGTTTTACCTGGACCCTCGTCATTGCAATTCCATATTGATAGGGTTTTTTCCCCATTCTTCAGATAAAATCAGAAATTTTTATTCCGTATGTAATGTATTGTTTGTTTATTACTCCATAGTCCACAGTGTCCTTCAGCTTTTTAGGAAATTTTACTAAAGTCTATCAATTTTATGATCTGAGTTATTAAGAAGGTTTTTTTTTTCGTTTGTTTTTTTCAGATTACAGAGGCTGGCAAAGATAAACTACCATCATGGTTACACTGGGAATCAGTGAGCAACACCCTTCAAGGCCTTCCACTGGAAGTAGACAAGGGTGTCCACTATATATCTGTGTCTGTTGCAAATGCTAGCCATGCATCCCGAAGTCCTGATGTTTTTTCCATTGATGTTCATCCGGAGGAACATGCTGACATTGACCCAGTTCAGATAGCAAGCCAGTTAACTGACAATGATTCTCAGCATTTTGTCTGTGGCAATGATGAGCCTGTCACCGTGCTTACAGTTATTTTGGATGCAGACCTCACAAAGATGAGCTCCAAACAGAGAGTGGAGCTTTTGGCCAGCATGAAGAAATTCTCAGGATTAGGGCTCCAGCATATGAAGGTCTTACCCGTTGTCAACAATCGTTTATTCGATATGTCTGCTTTTATGGCTGGGCCAGGAAATGCCAAAAAAGTTGTAGAAAATGGTGCTTTATTGTCCTGGAAGCTTGGCTGTGCCCTCGATCAAAGCAACATTCCTAACATCAGCAGTGTTCAAGTTCCAGCAAAGGAAGGGACAATGTCTGCACATTTGGGATATCCAGTGGTGGGCTGGTACATTGCCAACAAAAAGCCACATATACCTAAACGAGTACGGCGTCAGCTTAATACACCTACGCCTGTTCCCTCCTTGCTTCCTCCAACAACATACGCAGAACCATCAAGTCGCATTGTGCCCACACCTACATCCCGATTAATTGGACCTACTTCAGACAGTTCATCACAACCTGTGCGGGGCCCAGTACCACTGCCTGTAAAACCTACTATTCGTACCAGAGATCCAATTGCTCATACGCCCACAATAGGACCCCCTCAGCCAACAAAAATTATGGACACAACCAGCACCATTGCAATCCAGCCAACCATGACCAGGCCAGTGTATGTTGGGCCTTCTGTAACACCACCAACGCCAACCACCAAGAAACCAACAAAAAGGCCTAAAAAACCCAAGACTACTCCCGTCCCGAAGGAACCCAAGTCAACCACAGCTAAGCCACCCCGAAGTACCACCATCTCGGTTTTACACGATGCTAATACAAGACCAGAGCTGCGTAACCCAATCGATCAAGTTAAGTCATACATTGGTACATACTTTGAGGTAAAAATCCCATCCGACACCTTTTTTGATAGAGAAGATGGAACAACAGATAAGTTAAGATTGACTTTAAGGAAGAATTCTGACGTTGTAGGAGAAGACTCCTGGATTCAGTTCAACAGCACTAGCCAGTTACTTTATGGATTACCAGACTGGCAGCATGAGGGTAAGCATGAATATTTCATGCAGGCAGCTGACAAAGGGGGTCTCTACACAACGGATGCCTTTGAGGTGCGTGTCAATCGCTTCGGCAATAATGTCAAGTCCCCAGTTTTGTTTGCTGCTCGATTCCAGGGAGATCCTCGTTCGGTTACCAATGATATCCATAAGAAAATCCTTCTGGTCAAAAAATTGGCCTATTCATTTGGTGACCGCAATTCTAGTTCAGTTACACTTAAAAATATTACTAAGGGATCCATTGTAGTCGAGTGGACCAACAGCAGCCTCCAACAAAACCCGTGTCCTAAAGAGCAAATTCAGGCCATGAGTCGAAGGATCTCCGATGCTGAAGGCAAACCTTCACCGATGTTCAACAATGCCATGGAGCCAGACTTCAAACCCATTAATATCACTATTAAAGGAACAGGTAGCTGCCGCAACTACATGTTTGTTCCACCCGCAGAGATACCAGACCCGATTCCACCTGCTGTTACACCAGCTGTAGGAGCAGGACGGCAAAGCAATGATGACGTCTATCTGCACACAGTCATACCAGCTGTGGTAGTTGCAGCAATACTATTGATTGCAGGCATCATTGCTATGATTTGCTATCGCAAAAAGCGAAAGGGAAAGCTTACCATTGAAGACCAAGCAACTTTCATTAAAAAAGGAGTTCCCATTATTTTTGCAGATGAACTTGATGACTCTAAACCACCTCCATCTTCGAGCATGCCCCTTATCTTGCAAGAGGAAAAACCTCCTCTCCCTCCACCAGAGTATCCAAACATGGCTAGTCCGGAAACCACACCGTTGAACCAGGACATTTTGGGAGAGTATTCAGGCCTACAAGACGACGACCCCAATGCACCTCCCTACCAGCCCCCTCCTCCCTTCTCTGTTCCCATGGAGGGTAAAGGATCCCGTCCTAAGAACATGACCCCATACAGATCACCACCCCCATACGTCCCACCATAATGTTTATAGATCCCTCCTGTGTCTGGAGGACGTGGGACTTGTGCAGTTCCAAAACCAGTGTTGTCTCTGCATTTTTTTGGAAATCGGAGGGACATTACAAACTAAGACATTTGGGATTGGATTTGGGAGGTTTCAAATGATTTTTGGTAAAAAAAATTGGCCTTTTTTGGGGAGAGTGGTGAGGGTGTAACTGTACAATACTCAAAAGACAGCACCAACAACCTCAGCCTCAGGCTGTCTGGCTTCTGCTGATCAATTGGACAATGCACCCTCCCTATACTAGCTCTTTTCTGTCAAGATGGGCTCTTTTTGTTTATCATTTGTATTTTTTTGACTTATTACAAAATCAAACTCCTTGCCGAACAGCACTCTTTTATCTTCTAAAAATCTTTGGATAATACAAAGACGATAAGTACAGTGACTGCAGGTGCAAGTGTTTCATAGTGACGTTCTACAGTTAAGGAAGAAAACCTTCTCCTAGAGGTACAAATGTGCAGACAATTCTGGGCTTGTTTGTTTCAATACGGTTTGCCTTTTATTAATTGTACTGTTTTTACCCTTATTCACATGTTTAGTAACGATGAGCATCATAAGAGGGAGCCAAAAACCTTCAGATGGATAGATTTTTTTTTTTTCCACTGTAAATTTGAGGGTTGCTAAATATCTTCCTTTTTTTAAATTTGTTTTTTTTGGGGAGGGTGGTGTCTCCAGGCAACACTGAAACGACAATGTTCCTATATATTGGAAACTAGTTATGCTCTGGATGTTCTGGATTAATGTTTGAGAATGTGTGTGTTTTCTCTTCCTATAGAGATTTATGCCACACCTAGACATGAAGATATTATTGTGCTATTTTAATTTAGATTTTTATTTTTGAAGTGTTTGGAATTTTGGCATTCTTGGGTTTTGTTTGTCTTTGTTGATTAGTAAGGATGTATGGCATGATGTAGCTACTGCTCTTTTAACGAAAACATAAATGGGCAGTTTGAATCTACATCTCACTACTACTTTCCCCTTTTAGTCCTGACTGACATCAGTTTAATTACATGATTTTAAAGACTCGCAGTCTAGCTTCAATTCTGAAATGATTTGATCCTGTTTTATGGTTTGAATTTTTTTTTTTTTTTACTTTTCAATAATGATTATCGAGTGTATGCCTTGACTCAAAATAACTGAAAATAAAGACTGAATATTTTAATAAAGAATCATTCTCTAAACAATGGCATCATTTTAATCAATAATTTTAATAATTATACATACTATAGACTTTGGAAGCGAGAAAGTGTGTGTGTGTGTGTGTATGTGTGGGGCTCTGGACCAGGACATCTGCTAAAGGTTGTATGGTTTTCTACAGCCTGGGAGGGATCTAAACCCGAATACACACTGTGGTCTTGTGTCATGGTGGGGAATATATATATATATTTTTTTAAATAAATGGGAATTATTTTTATAAAACCCATTACACCTTTGGAAAGTTCCCAACACTATAGCAAACAAAATGTGTGGGGCATGGATAATGTATGGTAAGGTAAATAAATGTGATGGTTACCCCAAATAATTTGGTATAATGGGTTTATTTTATTACAGCATTTTATTTTTTTTATTAATTTGGTATAATCTGTTCAGCTAATTTTGACCGAACCTTCTTGCTGCTAAGTGACCGTGCTGACAGTGGTTAAGCTGTTGGACTGATCATTAGATCTGAGTTCATTTACTAGCACCAACATATTGCCACTGCTGGACCCCTAAGCAAGAGTCCCTCTCCCCAATCGTTTAGTTGTATAATAAATATTGTATAAATGTAAGTCGCTCTGGATAAAGGTGTCTACCAAAATGCCATAAATGTAATAGTTATACTTTTATTGGTTGGCAAGGATTTATTGCTGGCTTTTGGATGGCAGAACATACATGTGAAAGTGTGACTATTGCAATGAACACAAAATGCCAACCGGTTCATGTGAGGCAGAGCCGCAATCTGTCATCAAGTAACATCAAAAACGCTGACTGACTTAAAAAAAGAAAATGCAGGTTTTTTTTGTGTGATACAACTGGAAAGTTGAAGTCCAGTGCACATTTCCCAGCACCACCAATGTTCCACTGTCTGCCCCTTATTCAAGGATTAATGGAACTGTTCAGTAAAGTGTAAATAAAAAAAGGCTGGTTGGTGGAAGCTTGTGCTCTTTTTATTGTGGATTGTATTTGAATTATGGTACCCTAAGAACAAGGCTGCTGGACCAATTCGCTGCTTCGGGATGCCACTATAATCTAAAGGTTCTTTCTGGCCAAAATCTAGATCTTGGCTCCAGACATTGGCTTAATCAGTGTGTTAATGTGCGAGAAACAGAACCAGTAATTAAATTACAAGGAACTAATTAAAGCTAGACACGGCAAATAATATATAAAACTAATATTCTGAATTGTAACAGTCCCCACCCCCACCCCTTTAGTCATCCATTTATCCACCCACCTATTCATCATCTTTGGTGTTATTTTTACTTTTGCTTACACCCAGTTAATTTGCACATAAAAGATTTGATGCATGTTTTAATCCTTCTTATTTCCTGTGAATGGCTGCTGCATAGAATGGTTAAGTTCCTCAACCTCAGAACACATGTACAGAATAATATAGCGATGGAGACAAGATTTTATTGTTCCGGGCACTAATCTTATTTCACATTTTCTGTTGATGTGGATAAACCATGTCTCCTCATAGGCATCTAGATCTGAAGACCATCTGTCCTGACTTCTGTTCCAATGACTTCTGTTTTATGATTAATGTGTGGCTTCAATGTGCTGGTAAATAAGCAGGAATTAGAGCTTCCAGCTGGGCTCATTTGAGTACAACCGTTTAACCTATAGTAGAAGATATTCCTGGTGTAGAATAACATGTTTTAGCATGTTTTTTAAATGTATGTATTTAGCCAAACATTTATGAACACACTTTATATGATACATTGTTGCCTAAATGTTTATATGTTTTATTAAGTATGCCGGTTTCCTCCCACAGTCCAAAAACATGTACATTAGGTTGATTGGTGATTTTAAATCCTGAGATGGACTGGTGAACTGTCCAGAATGTACCCGTGCCTCTCGCCCTATGTGAGCTAGTATAGGCTCCAGCAGACATGGTTATGGGCGGCCAACCTAATTTACTCCTGCAAGGAGTGAAAATGGCCCAGTTACTACTGTAGCTCCTGTTAATACACAGAATAACAAATGTACACAGACACTTCAGGGTGGCCATGGTGACCCCGTCCACTACCCAAAGTGCCATTATGTGAGCATCAGAACTGGACTACCGAGCAACGGAAGAAGTCGGACTGGTTGGCTGTATCATGTTTTATATCAAGTTAGTCATGTGATTGATACTTACCACTTATCAAAGAATTTTTGAAAAACCCTCCATTTCATGGAAATAATGTTTCCTGATTTTTGTGGCTTCATTCATATTGAACCCTGCAACAAAGCAAGAAGTTTGATGTGCCCCTGACCTTCAAATTCCCTAGATCTCAGTCCAATCTGTGAAATTTTCTGGATCACATTGCAGTTTACTGGGCTTGACTTGATATGCATCTCAGACATCTCGCACCTTTTAGTTTAAAAAAAAAAAAAAAAAAAAGAGGTGCCGGTCAAAACAATATCTGGCAGAAAGTCATAATGTTTTTTGCCTCATCAATGTATTAAAAGTAACCTGTATAGTATTGATGAAATTTGTGAGTGGGCGGGTTGATATTTTGACAATTTTGTTGATTGAAAAGGGTAAACCGATGTTTTCAGGCCCTATGTATAATTAAAAATATTTAGGAGAAATAGTGTTGGATATGGAAGGATCAAAATAAAAAAGGAAAAGGCATTACTGTCAACGGATGCTGTTGATTAAAAAAACACTTTTTAAAGGCCCTTCATACATCAAGGGAAAAGTCTTCTTATTTCGGCTGCTCCTGTTAAGGGTCACCACAGCGGATCGCTTTTCTCCACACTACCCTGTCTTCTACATACCCTGGCCTCTTTAACCCCAACTACCTGCATGTCTTCCCTCACCACATCCATAAACCTCCTCTTTGGTCTTCCTCTTTTCCTCCTGCCCGGCACCTCCATCCTCAGCATTATTCTACCAATACCATACTGCATGTCCCTCCTCTGCACATGTCCAAACCATCTCAACCTGGCCTCTCTCAACTTGTCTCCAAAACATCATACATGTGCCCTCCTTCTAATAAACGTATTTCTAATCCTGTCCATCTCGGTCACCCTCAATGAAAATCTCAACATCTTCAACTCTGCCACCTTCAGCTCCTCTTCGTGTCTTTTTGACAATGCTACTGTCTCTAAACCGTACAATATTGCTGGTCTTACTGCAGTCCTGTAAACTTTCACTTAAACTCTTGCCAAAACTCGTCTATTACAAATCACTCCTGCCACTCTTCTCCACCCGCTCCACCTTGGCTGAACTCTTCTTTTCGCTTCTTTAACACACTCTCCATTACTTTGCACTGTTGACCCCAGGTATTTAAACTCTTCCACCTTCATGACCTCTTCTCCCTGCAACCTCACCACTCCATTCTCCTTTGCCTTCTCTCTCATTCACACGTACTCTGTCTTACTCCTGACTTTCATTCCCTTTCTCTCGCGTACCTTCACCTTTCCAGATTCTTCTCAACCTGCTCCCTATTCTCACCACAAATCACAATATCATCTGCAAAAATCATTGTCCATGGAGACTCCCGTCTGACCTCATCTGTCAACCTGTCCATCAACACTGCAAACAAGAAAGGGCTCAGAGCCGATCCTTGATGCAATCCC
>JAOTRA010000001.1:5975149-5991225 GCA_026260255.1 Pseudolaguvia tuberculata | reverse complement strand
CCACCCGTTCCACCCTGCCTGAACTCTTTTCTTCACTTCTCTAACGCACTCTCCATTACTTTGCACTGTTGACCCCAAGTACCTAAACTCCTTCACTACTTTCACTACCACTTCTCCCTGCAAACTCACCACTCCATTGACTTCCTTCTCATTCACACACATGTACTCAGTCTTACTCCTACTGACTTTCATTTCCCTTCTCTCCAGCGCATACCTCCACCTTTCCAGATTCTTCTCAACCTGAGTGTCAAATTTATTATTAGAGTAAAAAAAACACACAAAGTCCTGATCCTACCACAATTGAACCACTTTGGGATGAACTAGACCCACCCAGACCTGCTTACCTGACATTAGTGTCTGATCTCACTAATACTGTTGGAGCTGAATGAGATATCTCACATTCAAGCAAAACATTGGACTGGAAGGTCTTAATAGAAGACTTGAGCTTCATCCAATAGTAACAATGGGAATCAATCTGGAAGAAGATGTTGGAAATCACATGTGTATGCTCAGTTGACCACCAACTTTTGGCAGTACAGTGTATCTACTTTTCTACATTTGAAATACTGATATTGAGACACAAAGACACCATATGTGATTTTTTTTTTTTTTATTAGATGCGTTCACCTGCTGTGTCTTTTAAAAGGTTGTTTTTGTTTGGGCTAAGGGCTAATTTACAACTTTGCTCAAGAGATTTTTGTTTCTAGGCCACATAAGCCAAGGACAGAGAAAAATAACAGTGTTCTATAAATCATCAGGGGTTAAATGCATCGCTCGAGGGTACAATGAAAGCACTTAAAATCAGAGCATGACCTTCAGAACTTCCAATAATCCAGCACAAGGTCATTTCCACAAAATTCCCAAATATAGCTAACCACTGTCCCATTGTCCCAGAGGTTTATTTTAGAGCTGGACTATTTGCTTTATTATTAATTGGTGCATTTTACCAAAATCCTACGTATGAGCTATTGTTTCATTAAAATTTTATTCTGGTTGTATATAAATCTCTTAGAAAAGTAGATACCCAATTTTGAATCCATAACCTAGCCAATCCGGAACAAGATAAAAAAGAACTCAGCCCAGGAAAGAGCATGCTGAAGGAATTCAACCTGTCACCATAAAAGTAATTCTCTGAAACAAGTCTCATTTATCACCAGCCCCCCAGGCGCCCCCAGGCAAGACACCGCTCCTTCTCCCTATCACATCCAAGTCTCAACTTCAGTGACCCTTACCTCATCATCTCCCTTCCCTCATCTTCTTCCATTCAATTCCATGGACCACCTACTCAGACTCTGCTGTAGTTTATGACTCACCTACTTCTACAGCGACTGTGTAGTAAATGCATAACATTATTGAAGATGATGTACTAATTATTATGGGATGGAAAAAGAATGTTAAACAAGGTACGCAATGTTATAGTTTAAATAATAAAATATTAATACTATTAATATTAATAATTTATAATTACCAATTATGTGGGTCACATTCACAACATTAGTACTAATGAAATTTAGAGAAAGAACAAATGTACCATATTAAAGATCTTCTTTTGGATTGATTCTCGTTTTTACTATTGGATGAAGATTCAGTCATATAATAAGAGCTTCCAGTCCAATTTTGTGTTTGAATGTGAGATATCTCTACATTCAGTTCCAACAGTATTAGTGAGATCAGACACTAATGTCAGGTAAGGAGGGGTGGGTCAGTCCCCATTCCAGTTCATCCCAAAGGGTTTCAGTGGTGGTAAGATCAGGTCAGGGGTTTTGTGCTCAGGGTCTTTGTCATGCTGGAACAGTGTTGGAGTCTCTTAGTTCCAGTGAAGGAATAATGTAATGTTACAACTTACAACAAACATTCTAGGCCAACTTTGGACTTCCAGATTTTTAGCAATAGTTTGGAAAGGAACCACATACGGAGCTGATGGTCAGGTGACCAAAGACAACTTTTGGTAAT
Source organism: Pseudolaguvia tuberculata (assembly GCA_026260255.1). NCBI lineage: Eukaryota > Metazoa > Chordata > Actinopteri > Siluriformes > Sisoridae > Pseudolaguvia > Pseudolaguvia tuberculata. The sequence continues at coordinate 5,989,272 of JAOTRA010000001.1, read as the reverse complement.
ATAGTGTATATCAGGGAAGTGATAGCACACCTGTTGGACTGTTACCTGGAAGGTTGTGAGCTCAATAATGAAATAATAAAAGTTGTTTGTCCAACCATGTAGCCATGGGCTCAGGTCTATTTATTCCAAACACTTTTTTAGCTTGACACTGCAGACACCTCCTGAGCTCCATGAAGCCTTGCACAGAGCTCTGACTCTTATTCAACCCCTTTAAACACATTTGGGATGAGCTGCAAAACTAACTAGACCCCAGACATACTCACCTCAACATTTTATTCATCATTTTACGGCTAAAAGAGCAAATCCCCACAGCCACAAAACACAATCCAGTAATGGGTGGAGAACATTAAAGTAAGAGTGAGACTATAGTTGAAGTAGGATATAGCTAAGACAGAGAAGTTAAGGGTCTTTCTCAAGGGCCCAGCAAAGGCAGTTTGATGATCCTAGGTATTGATCTTCTGATCAGCAGACCAGCATTTAACCAATGAGCCTGCCTAGTATTAAAGTGAGCTGACTGGTGGAACCCAGTAGGTAATACGTACCAATAAAAATGAAAGAAGACACATGTCCATTACAGTCCCTTCATTTATGGACAAAGAAAAAAAATATGTTTAATAACGTTCATATCACTCAGGTTTTCCCAATCCTTCGTTTGATGTTTTAGTAAAACTGTTTATAGAAACAACCCGTCGAAAAACATTTGTCCTCCTTGGCTTGACATTTTCTTTTATCCTTCAACAGACAATGTATTTGGACACATCATAGTATAAACCTATAAGTGATCTGGAGTTTTGTGCGATGGTGTGTGTGTACGCATGTGTGTTAGGAGAGGATTAAGTGGTAAAGGAAAAAAAATGAAAGCTTCTGTACTAAAAAATTCCATCAGAAGAGTATGTCAGTAAATGTTAATGTTTGAAGAGATGCTTCTGTTTGAAAATCTCAAGGGATTTTGAAAGACTTATCATTGTCTTTTTTTTTTTTTTTTTTTTCTTCCCTGGTGTCTTTCCATGGGTGTCATAGTGTTTAGCACGGTCACCTCACATCAAGAAGGTCCTGGGCCGGTTGTCTTTCTGTGTGGCGTTTGTATGTTCTTTCAGCGCTTGTGTGGGTTTTCCCTGGGTACACTGGTTTCCTCCCACATTCCAAAAACATGTACATTAGGTTTATTGGTAATTCTAAATTGCCCATAGGAGGCAATGAGTGTGAGTGTGTGCAGTTATTCGTCTATGTGTGGCCCTGTGATGGATTGACAACCTGTAACCCCTGCCTCTCGCCCTATGTGCGCTGGGATAGGCTCCAGCAGACCCCCATGACCCCGAATTAGTGAATAAATGAATGGAAAATGAATAAATGGTGTCTTTTCCAATAACACAAAAATGTGTTAAAAGAACAGATGTAGATTTTATGGTTCCTAGTCCTAAATCCTCTATTTCCCATTAAAAAGTTGGCTTTTATTTTCATAATAATACCTGCTTAAGAAGAAGCCTTCTATGTACAGTATGAATATATTGAATTTCTCAGATCAGAGCTTCCAGAGAACCAAGATAGAAAAGCCTTTAAGCACCTTTGCTATATGTGACATATTAAAGTCACCTTTTCACTGCCTCCACTTCGGTCTATAATCGGAACGTGCTTGGTACATTGATGATTATTCTTAGTCTGAGTAGCCTTTTTTTCCATAACCGATCAATACATGTTATTATCATTATGAAACTAATCTATGAAAGCATGCCTGCTCGCTCATGAGCCAATTTTCTGTGTTTATAGCCAGAATGTGCTCCATTGGATTTCACTTAAAAACATAATTACCTTAAAAAGAAACAGTGCTTGTAACCAATCCGGTAAATCATCACCACCAGAACTTTAACTTAATAGTTTTAGAGATTTTTTTTTCAACCAACAGTTAAATAGAAAAAAGTGACGTTATGGCAGTAAGTCTTAATGCTAAATCTAGCTGATCCATTCAGGACCGAGATTTGTTTGCATCCCATTTAGTGCCAATTAACTATTTATCTGCTCAAAACCTAATCTTGTCTAATACCTTGGCCCTTACTTACTTTTTTAATAAGCTCCAGACCACTAGATCCTGAAGAGCGGATGTGGGGATTAGCTCATTCAGTTACAACGGTATTAGTGAGATTAAGCACTAATGTCCAGCAAGGAGGTCTCCGGGTTATTAAGGAGTTGCTTCAGAGTCAAGGCTCTATAGCGAGCACTCAAGTTCTTCTACTCAAGGGGTTTTGTGCACATTGACATTGTCATACTGGAACAGTATTCAGGTGTCTTAGTTGTTTTACAAATGAACCAATTATTTTTTTTTTTACATTTTCATAAAGAGCCTCTGGCAGATGTCCTTATCCTGTCCAACACCTTAACTAATGAGCTCCCACTTCTCTATTTGTCTCTCCATTCCTTTTTTGTGGAAGTTCCATTTTGTAATCTTGACTGGATGAGATGGTGTGTTAGAGCAATTTAAAAGGACATTTGACAAATATAAGTCTTTTATTTGTCAAATGGTCAAAATTACTTTTCTAAATCAGGAAATTTCTGGAATATGAGATAGAGAGAGAGAGAGACAGGGGTCCCAGGATCGATTACCGGGCTGGGGTTCATTCTGTCTCATGTTCTCTCCATGCTCCCACATTCCCAAAACATGTACATTAGGTTGATTGGTGATTCAAAAATGCCCATAGGAGTGAGAGTGTATGTGTGGTTATTCATTTATGTTTGTGCCCTGCGATGGACTGGCGACCTGTCCAGGGTATACCTCAGCCTCTTGTCCTATGTGCGCTCCTGCAGACTCCTGTTACCCCCAAATTAGGGCATAAGCAGGAAAGATGATGAATGAATGAAAAAAAGAGAGATAGATAGATAGATAGATAGATAGATAGATAGATAGATATTATAAATTTATCTACACATAAGCAAAGATAAGAATGAGAGAGACAGGCGGTAAAAATTCTTATTCTTTTATTTATAAATTGTTACATTTTGGCTGCTGTTAAATCCATAAAGCCAAAAATGAAAATATTAACAGATTCAAAATTAACAGACGTTTTTAACCACCAAGGACAAAGACAAGTATGCTGGGTTTTTTTTGGGGGGGATACTTCTCTGAAATTAGTGACTTGATTTCCCTCAAGAAATATCAGGTGGTCAATAAGACAAATATCCCACTTTATTGACATTTCAGTTTTCTGATTAAGGATGAGAGAGAAAAAAACCCACAACAATCTAATCAGACCATCTTCATCCAGATGATTTCCCGAAGCCTAAAAATGGAGACTTGCACTGTTGACTTTCCACCTATAAAAGTAGTAGCTGCATGCATCCAGGCAGTAGAGAGTTAATATGGTTGTGATTTTGCCAGAAAGACTTGAGAAGAAATGTCAGATACTTACTTGGTATGCAGCCTGAAAGAGATCCATGCACCTTTCATAGGTTTCCCTTTACAACCCGAGTAAATGGAAAGGCTAAAATATTAACAAAAAGTCCTGGACAGGGTTAATAACTTGCTTCCTGTGGATAGAACAAATTGACACCTGCTATTTCTTTTTTTTGATAGAGGCGAGAGACCTCATCAAATCAGGGACACCGCTTTTTGTGACCAACTGTGCAATTTTTCTTATTCATGGACTTTCATAATAGTGGGGGTTTTTTTTCCATTGGAATGAAATATAAATTCTTTTTTGTATTTATCGTAATTGTATATTTGTTGTTGTTTGTTTTTTTGAGCCTTACATATCTGGTTCTACAAAGATTTATTTTTTCATTTGAATCCATCTGGAAAACTGAAAAGTCAACCAGATACTTGTTTTCATATGACACCATAAACACTAGTGTGTTATTAGACCGTTTAATAAGCTGAACTGTTAACCTGGTTTTAATATTCAAGTACATATTTTTTAACCTCAAATAAAATAGCCATCTCTAAAATAAATTAAATTCTTTGATCTGGCTAAAAAGTTTATATTTTATGTCCTAATTCCATATTAACATTCTGTAGAAATTAGTAATAGTTGTAAAATCAAAGTGTGGGTTTATATGACTGAGCTCATTTTATTTATATACTTGTTTTAATACAATTTAATTTCTGTAATAACTGTAACAACAAGCATGTGTCTGGTGGTCATACCAAGTAGTTGGAAATGAAGTAATAAATACATTCAATGTGTTGGTTTGGGAAAATATATTTTGCATATAAGTATCGACCCTTGGCTAAATTTTGGGTTATGAGCTAGCTTCAGACGCAGCACTGCTAGTTGTCATAGCGGATACCAGAACAAAGGCCATAACATCGGCTTGTGAATGTCTGATCTCCATGGTAACGACTGTACATCATACTTAATGAAACCAGTTTATTAAAGTACATCATATTGGATTGTTTTATATGAAATTTGTTTGATTCCTGTGCAAATGCCTATGTTTACTACTAACCTCTGAGTCCCGACACTGTCTCTCAGATGATAATCCTACAGTATGCGGAGTCTGCATGCAGTCATTTTGACACCGCGGTATGGATACTTCAACCTTGCCAAGCACTGATGACTTTGGTAGGCTTTATTGCAATGCAGAACAGATTTTCTGTGAAATTTGTCGGAGATGTTTTCTTGGATAAAAGGTTTTGGAAAAAGCAGGTTTCAGGAATTGAGGGTTGGCGTACAATGAAAAGTTTAAACTTTCCAATAGAGAAATGAGTAAAATTATTAATTAATTCATTCATTCATCTTCTTACCCAGTTATTCCCTTAATAACGGTCACATAGATTTACTGGAGTCTATTCCAGAGCACATAAGGCGAGAGGCAGGGATACACCCTGCACAGGTCGCTAGGCTATCACAGGGCTACATATAGGTGAACAACCATTCACATACACATTCACTTTTATGGGCAATTTAGAATCACCAATCGACCTAATGTACATGTTTTTGGACTGTGGGAGGAAATCAGAGTACCCTGAGGAAACCCACACAAGCATGTGGAGAACACACATAAAGAACGATCCCCGGCCTGGGAATCAAACTCTGGATCTTCTTGTTGAGAGGCAACCGCATCAACCAATATACCACCGGGCCGTCATATGTAAAATCGTATGTTAAAATGATTTTTTGAAAGAAGCTATGAAGCTTCACTCTTGGTCATTTTTTGTCTGATCTGAAGGGTGAGAACACACCAATAACAATAATGTGTGCGCTGGCCACTCTCCAATTTCTGGACAAAGTTGACTGCAATTCTATTGTCTAAAAGCAAATTCAACCAAATATAGCCTGTATTATGGGTTCCAGCATGCTTTTCTATTCAGCATAGCTGGATTTATTTATTATTTATTCTTTGGTCAACAAGAAAAACTAAAATGATATGCAACTAATCTAAACTAAATAAATTTTTTACCCGTTTATTCCCTAATTCTGAGTCACGGCAGGGTCTGCTGACAGCTATCCCAGTTCACATAGGGTGAGAGCCCCTGGATGGGTTTTCTTACCCAATTATTCTAATTAAGAATCTCATAGGTTTACTGGAGTCTATTCCAGAGCACATAGGGCGAGAGGCAGGGGCACACCCTGCACAAGTTGTATAACCCGGACGGGTCGCCAGTCCATGTCAGGGCAACACATAGACAAACAACCGTTCACACACACATTCACTCTTACGGACAATTTACAATCACCAATCCACCTCATCTTCATGTTTTTTGACTGTGGGGGGAAGCTGGAGTACCCGAATGAAACCCCGCACAGAAAGACCCCCAGCCTGGGAATCAAACCTTCTTGTTGTGAGGCGACCGTGCTAACCACTACACCACCGTGCTGCCTCTAAACTAAATTAAGCCGAATAAAACAAACTCAATTTAAAAAAAACAAAAAAAATGTAGCCACAAATTTTAGAAGACTTGTGCGTGAGAAGTGAGAGTAGGTGAGAAATAACCACAATTTTTTAATGAATTAAAAAATAAAAATAACCCAACAGTTTTATTTCATGTCGATACATTCTTGGACAACACCACAGTAAAGTTGCATGAGTGGCCAAACGAAAATGTCTCCCACAATATTAGCACATAAGCAGCAAAGGGCAACATGAATATACTTATTACAAACAGTAGAAAACATACATGCTTTTTATTTCTTTTCTTTTTTTTTCTTTTTTAAATATATATATTTATTCATATTCATCTTTTTTTTTCCCCACAATCTCTCCTTTAACTGCAGGGCAGTTAAAAATTCCCAATCAAATTAAAGCCATATTCTGCTTTTGAGTGGATGAAGGTAAAAAAGAGTGAATGTAATTATTTTCTTAAAAAATAGAAAATGCAAGTTTTTCTTCAAAGCAGGCCAACACGACTTGCCTTTCTGAGGTGAAATATTTACTTCACACTAACATCAAACATATCAGGCATGCATTTGACATGACAACCGCTACGTGAAAAAAACCGGGAACACTGTCAGTCAAAAAAATCTAAGAATTCAGATTTCTTAAGATCCATTGCAACATATATTCTCTCAAAGTCACCGGAAAACACAGTCGATGATCTACAAACCCTCACAACGGTACGAGATATCAAATGTGAAGCAAACAATAAAAGTGAAGCAGAGGGTTCGAAGACCTTACACAAAAATGGAGGGAATAAAAGCTCCAAGCTCCAAGAGAAGAATATGGCTTTAATATATAATGTGCATCCAAAAGGCAAGAAAAAAAGGAACAAATAAAAATAAGGAAAACATCAAAGGGAAGAAAAAACGCTAAAGGACTACACACAACCTTTGCACGGTCAAAGTTTGCAGAAAATGTGCTCCGGAAGTCCATTTTGAAGCCCAAGGCTTTGTCATTTCAAAGAGACATCCTCAAGTGTGCTTATTACAGAAAGTATAACAACAACGCCATGAACGAAAGGTTGTTCCGGTGGTTTCGGGCCAGAGCTCAAAGCTGCCTTTAGAGTACAGTTCAGCTAAAGAGCTCAAATTTGTGCCATTACTTCATTCTTACATCATTCACTGTCCATTCAGCCTGACTCCTCTAGCAAGAACAAAAAACATCCAAAATAAAATCAAAATTAAAATTTTTTTTTAAAATATCGGCATCCTGAACGGTTCCTGTTTTCCATTTTTTTAAACCTTGCTCACATTCCACACAATGGAAAAAATTGTCCATTTCCCTGTGCTAGAAGTGGAGCTCAAACACGAGTATGCGATATGCCGAAGAAACACAAAAGTCCTTCCTTCTGCCAACCAGTGCTTTTTTCTTTTTTTTTTGCCAGAAAATGGCAAAAAGACCATGTCTTCTCGCTGATTGCATCCTTCTGGTGATGGAGGCCCTTAGATCACAAGGTCGTTGTAGCTCACATATTTTTTCTTTGCAGCTGGACCTGACAAAGAAGACAGATTACTAAAAAAAGGTACATTTTTCAAACTTTTTTGCACTAAAGTTTGTGATCACCTGAGAATCACAGACGCATGCAGAAGGGAAAGTGATACCATTTTTGTCATGTACATGATTATACAGTACAAAATATAGCAAAATGTTTTCTTTGCAAGTAAGTTGGGGGTCAGAGTGCAAGGTCAGCTATTGTACAGCGTCCCTAGAGCAGGAAGGGTTAAGAGTCTTACTCAAGGACCAAACAGTGACAGACTTGAGCCCGGTCTTCATTGGCTGTGGTAGGCCTTGAACCAAGATTTTCCTGGTTTACTGATCAACAGCTCGACACCTTAACTATTGAGCCACCTCTGCCCCTTAGAAGACTCTCTTCCAGATTGATTGCCATTTTTGTCTTCAAGGTTAAAGCATATTTAAAGCTGTCTTGTAATGACCAATTAAATCCCAATATTATCAAATTTATTTTCCCATAACGTATTTTTTCTTTTACTCTTTTAAAAGTCAAATCGGCTTCCAGCCTTTTAAATTAAAGGTCAGACAGTGACGAGATCATAGTGACCTTTATGTTTCAGTTCTTTGTTGCATATTCAAAATTAATATCGCATTTCTGAAAAAAAAAGGCTTCTGAACGATGTATCCTAGATGAAGGTTCTGTTTAATAAGGCATTTGCACTATTCAATACATAAAACATGATAATTCATTAAAGATCTAGGCTAATTTTTTTCAACACTATATTGCCAAACATTTTTGGTCATCTGAGCATCAGAAACGCAGGCCATCTTCCAGATTGATTCCCATTGTTACTATTGGATGAAGATCCAGTCTTCTAGTAAAACCTTCCAGTCCAATGTTGTGTTTGAATGTGAGATATCTCTTCATTCAACTCCAACAGTATTAGTGAGATCAGACACTAATGTCAGGTAAGGAGGGTCTGGTGTGGGTCAGTCATCGTTCCAGTATGCCAGTCACATATAATTTAAAGCATTGTCAAATGTGTTTCTTTAGATTTTGGATCTATACAGCACACCTAGAGCAGGAAGATTTAAGGTTCTCATCCCGGGACCCAACAGTGGCTGACTGGCGGTGGTGGGGCTTGAACCCAGGTCTTCCTTTACTACCCATCAACTTAAGAATTTTAACGCATCAATTCATGCCCTGAATAGACTTTTGAAACATCTCATCTCTTTCAGCCACAGTTTCCGTTTCTAGTTCAATATAGTATTGGTGGTTAGGGGCAGTATAGAGTATAAGATAGTGACCCCCTTTTTTAAGAGCTCATTTTGCTGGACAGCAGTGGTACCCTGACACACACCAACAGCAGCAATCACCACAATGCTGAACCTAATGAATGTTTAGGAGGTGGGAAGAAAACCATTATCTCCTGCATGACCTAATGCCTTCCATCTTTTTCCGTCTACCCTCATAAAGGGGGTTAGGAATTATCTTGGTTACTACTGGCAGCTGTGGCTGGATAAGAAGATTCTTAGAGTAATAAATAAATGTACTAGTACAAATTTGCATAGCTTGGCATAGATATAATCATAACAGTTACTACAAGCTAAGGTTTAGCTGTAACCTTTCCTAACATTTTATAGCAGATTGGTGGATCAAGAACACTTTTCACACTAAAAAAAATACATTTACAATTAACAAAACTACATTAGTTACACAAAAGGTTAATGCTGTGTTTGATTGTTCTGCTAAACACAGTCAAGTAAAGTGCGAAACAAAACAATACAAGGACTTTTGTGGGTACCGTAGTGGCTCACAGGGAGGCAGAGTGACACAAATATGTAACTAATATAAATAGTAGTGGCTCAATGGTTAAGGTGCTGAGTTCGGAAGGCTAGGAAGACCTGGGCTCAAGTCCGCCAGTGTTGGGTCCTTGAGCAAGACCCTTAACCCTTCCTGCTCCAGGGGCGCTGTACAATAGCTGACTCTGCACTCTGACCCCCAACTTACTAAAATGGGATATGCAAAAAAAAATCTCATAGGATCAATAAAGTATATAAAATTAAAATCTTCTTCACGGGGGTCTGCTGCGCCTTGCCCAGAACATATAGGGCAAGAGGTGGGGGTACACCCTCGACGGTCAGCAGTCCATCTCAGGGCAGCACATAATCAAACAACCTTTCACACACACATTCACTCCTATGGACGATTTAGAATAACCAATCCACCTAATCTGCATGTTTTTGGACTGTAGGTGGAAACCAGAGTACCCGGAGGAAACCAATGCAAGCGCAGGGAGAACATGCAAACTCCGGACAGAAAGATCCCTGGCCTGGGATTCGAACCCGGGACCTTCTTGTTGTTTGTCGACCAAGCTATCCACTACGCCACCGCGCCGCCCTAAATTAAAATCAAAATAATAATAATAACAATAATGACAGATCATTTTTATAACGCATTTTCTTTCCTTCCTGAATGTTAATTGTAAACCTTTGAAAGTATTCACCATGTGCTTTTTTTTTAATGTAATTTTGGCAAAACGCTTTTTGAAGTGTAAGGACACAGTGTGTGTCATTAACCTCTCTTTAATGAAAGCACTTAAACTTGGTTTAAGCGTGAGGCTTCTCATCTCTGTCAAAGCTCGCATAGCAAATGGCCTTAAATTAGCATGTGCCAGCAAGATTGATGAAACTGATCAGATTAATTTATACTAGGCTGCATCATTTTACCTTTTATCATTGCGGCCTGTTTCGTTAAGAGTCAAAGCATCTCAGGAATCCGGATATTTACATGAATACATCTCCATAACCATTATTTAGGTGTTGCACGCTAAGTTGATGTGAGGATCTGAAGGGAAAGTTACAAACGGTTCACATGGTGAACAAAGATCATTTATGGTTTGCTTGTATTGTTAAAACTGTGATTTAGGATACGATCAATGAGAGATGCTATATTATATGACTGTAATTGGATATTTACAAAAGTTTGTGGTCACCTGACCATTAGATTCACGTATTTTTCAACATCATATTCCAGATTTACTCTCTATCTTGCTGTTTGATTGACGTCCACAAGTCAACAGTATTAGTGAGATCAGACTATAATGTCAGGTAAGTGTTCCAGTTGGTGTTCTGGTTCTTCCTAAAGTTGGTGGTAAGATCAGAATCAGTCAAGTTTTGGAGTGCTATCCAATAATAACCAATTGTAAAGTCGGGAAGTTTTGTGCTCAGGGTCATTGTCATTCTGGAACAGTGTTGGAGTCTCTTAATTCCAGTGAAAGAATAATGTAATGCTACAACATTCTAGACCAACTGTGGGATTCCAGATTTGTTGCAACAGTTTGAAGAAAACTATACACGATACGATGGTCAGATGACCACAAACTTTTAGCTATCTATATATGGCTCTATATTTGCTTATTATATCTATGCTTGTCACAGGTACATTAGGAAGCACACAATGGTCTAAAATGTCTAGATGAAATACAGACATGTTAAACTGTCAGTGAACCAGAGCATCAGACCTGGATTTTATAGTCGCTATGACATTATGGGGAAACATTGTAGTGCACAGTTAAGATGTTAGATTGAATATTCAGGGTTGCCATTGCTGGGCCCCTAAGTAAGGCTCTTAATCCATAATAGCTTAGTTTCTGTAATTGTATTGAAACTATGATTTCTTGAATTACACATTAAAAATGAAACCATGACTGATTGCATGTTAATCATATAAATTATCCCTACGATCTATCCTCGAACCTCTGTCAGGAGTCAGTAGACATTTGAGCTCACTGTACATTAGGCTTACTTGTTCCTTATCTGCTGATTAGTCACTTTATTACAGCTTCTTATTTTTCACCTTTTTTGCCCTACATTCTGTTGCCACAGCCTGTTTGCTATTCTAAAATACTGCCCTACTCTGTATTTTGCACCCTTGATCCTAATTGCTATGTCCTTCCACCAAGTTTTTGTGTCACAGCTTGGCTGTTGTTTCTTATTAAAGAAACCCTGAACCTGAACCCACCTTCACTATCAATCTGTGACTGCATGAGTCCAATGTGTACATTAGAAGAAAATTGATTCTAGTATTTGAACCCTTATCAAGTTTATAGGCTGGTCCACTAGGTGACAGCTTAACCTGTTAGGGGTGTCCAATCTTAGTCCTGGAGGGTCGGGGTGTCCTGCAGAGTTTATCTCCAACTTGCCTCGACACATCTACCGCTAACTTTCAAGTATACTTAACAAGATCTTGGTTGGTGTGTTCAGGTGTTTTTGATTAGATTTGGAGACACCTAGGACCACCAGGAAAGAGATTGTCTAAACTTGAAAACTGCTGACAGTGACTTTAATTATCCAACACCAACCCGTAGAACAAACAAACCAGTCAACTGCAAAGAAAGCAGTCACCGGGTTATCATTCATTGGTTTTTAAATGTTTTATTTCTACTCCTTCTTGAAGGAAAGATGAATGACAGGGTGAGTCGTATTAGTATTTCATTCACGTCCTTTCCTCCAGCTTTTAAAAAGAATTTGAGCAAGGTCTAAACGGACAAAAGTAAATAATATTAATTTGTCTTACCTTATCATTTATGTGAAGTGATTGGGGGGGGGATATTTCATGAGCTATCTAACTGAAACCAGAGAAAAGCAGGAGAAGACATTTTGAAATGGTCTAACTAGCTATGGCATTTTTTCAGGCTTTAAACTTTGAATAGAGGCGTTGTCACTAATCTTTCTAATCTAATAAATGGATATCATTTACAGAATAATAGGAATGCGGTCGAGTTAAACAAGCCAATTTGTTTTATATGGTCAAGAAATCAAGAAAACTACAAGAATTTGATTGATTTTGAAAAGTCTTCAATCTTACTTTGCCTAGCTTTAAAAAAGCTGTAATACGTGTTAATAATAATAAAATTATTATTATAATTCATTCATTTTCTTACCCGCTTTGTCCCTAGTTCAGGGTCACGGGGATTTTGCTGGTGCCTATCCCAGCTCACATAGGGCAGGTGTACACATATAGAGGCAGGGCAACACACATAGACAAACACACATTCACTCCTATGGACACTTTAAAATCACCAATCAACCTAATCTGCATGTTTTTGGACTGTAGGAGGAAACCAGAGTAACTCTGCAGAGAAAATTTCCAGACTGGGAATCAAACCTCGGGACCTTCTTGTTGTCAGGCAACCGGGCTATCCACTATGCCACCGTGTCATTATTATTATTATTATTATTATTATTAGCAATCCACACATGGCTTGGAGTAGATAAAACCCATGCTTAGCTGTTTTTATGCTTGCAGTCTGTTTTCTTCTAAATGCAGCCATGTTGGATATTGTACTGTACTGATAGCAAGATACACAATCTGTCTTAGCCTAGATTTGAAGACGCAAATGTTCTTTAACTAACTTTGATTGGTGCTGGGCAAAAGTATTAGGACACTAGATTTTCCAATAGATTCCAATTGTGTGACGGTGGGGATTAGTGTCCATATATATTTTAGCTATTTTGTTTTTTCCCCAAAGTGGTCAGGAGCACTTGAAGTGATTGGCTATATTTCTAATTGATTGTTTCCTCTATCAGATACAAAAATCGTTCAATAACTTTCATAAGGGAAATGAGTTAGTGCGGTGGTTAAGGTAGTAATTGGAAGATCAGGGTTTGATTTCCAGTTACTATTGCTGGGCCGCCTCATGCAAAACCCTTAACCTGTTATTGTAAACTTTTATGTATGCAAATTTTTTTCTGAAATTATCACCGTTATTAGTCAACGCTAACACACTTATTTAATGTAAAAAAAAAAAGAATCAGATTTGCTTGTGTCTAATTGAACAGCAGGAGAGCACAATTGCTTCGAAAACATCGTTCATTCAATTTTAAATCGATAAAGAGTATTTTATTAACACCTACACAACTCTCAGTATATCACCATTCTGCTCCTAAACACACTGAATATCGTGACTTAAAGCCGTCTGACTCGGATTACCTTCCCTCCTACTGTGAACTGGCAAAAAGAACAAAGCTTGAACCCTCCGTCATGGCCGTGGCTGCGTCACTGGAGGTAAAATAACGACAGAGCTGAGAAGGAGGTGTGGATATTACTTACTGTTAGGATCGACGTTTTCGCACAGTTCTGTCTTGGCTTCACCGTTCGGTCGGTCGCTGGGTTTGTGCGAAAGCCTTGATGACATGGTGGCTGCCGTCACAACCGCTTTAAAGCTGCGTTTGCGCTTCTGGACATTGAGTTCTGGGTGGAAGATGATCACGTAGACCTTGGGCATATAGAGCATACCCAAAGCCACCGAGGCGCTCAGGTTCATCGAGATGGTCAGCGTGGTGGTCTGGATGTACAACTGAGAAAGAATGTAATAGTCATACATTTTTTAGGTAGTTTTTTATATTCGTCTTATTATAGAACAAAAAGAATCAACATAACTATTAAGTGATCATCTGATTTCCTTTGGGTAAGAAAATCACATTAGTAAAGCACCACAGCACATAGCAAACACATTAATAAATCTAGAAGCCCACAGTTGGTCTAGAATGTTTGTTGTAGGTGGTAGCATTACATTATTCCTTCACTGAAACTAAGAGACGCCAACACTGTTCCAGCATGACAATGACCCTGAGCACAAAACCCCTGACCTCCATTATCACCTGCAGGGTTATTATTAGAGTGAGAAAAACAAACAAAGTCCTGATCTTACCAACACTGACCCCCTTTGGGATGAACTGGAATGGTGACTGACCCTCCCCAGACCTCCTTACCTGACATTAGTGTCTGATCTCACTAA